>ML807991.1:91719-103426 GCA_009831015.1 Picea engelmannii
GACTCTGCTTCTTCGGCGGGTTGGGAGTCTTTATCTCTGCTTTCAGACTCTTAGTTTGCTTTCCCTCATCCTGGTGTTTTTCTTGATCGGGAGTTGCATCCTTAGAGCCTTCGACATCTTTTTGTTTCGCCTCCGATGTACTCGGACCCTCACCTCGCAACACTGCAGGAAGACAACTGCGTCGATGTTCCTGAAACTTTAGAACATCGGCTCTTTCCTCAGGTGCCAAGGTTTGTATCTGAGCTAGAATCTCGATATAGGATCTTGTGCCTCGAAATTTTTTATCCGAGGGTGAATTCTCGTGCTCAAATCTCTTGAGCCCGCAAATGGCCAGATGATTTCTCACGACCCTTTGCGGATCGTGCTTCTTGTATTCAATGGAGACAAAATTTAGGTCTTCCAGGGCTGCTGCCTCAGCTTTGGCATGCCCAAAATCTAATAAAGAATATGAATTTAAATGTACAGGAAAAGGTGGCCATACCTTCTTTGAATATCCCTTAAGCTCCTTGCTTATACCACTGATTACTATCTGCCTGACGACCTCACGACAAGACATCTTGTCGGGAATGAACAATGGCAATGCATGCGGGGGAACAGAAGCCCCGAAAACTCTGAGGTATGAAAATTCGGCCTCTACATACCAGTCTGCTATACTGCTCATATTTTTCACTATGCTGTCCGATATCCTGGGTGGCGGGTGACCGAAAATAGTGACATGCAGAGATACCATCACCCAGTTGAAGATTTCGTATATGAAATTTGGCGCTTTCTTTTCCCATAATTTTGAATGGCAGACGTGCATGGGCTCGTCTTCTGCTGGAGTCCAACTCCAGCTCATTAAGGGAAATGGTGTCAAAAAACAAACTGCGTCCATAATGTATGCAGACATGAAGAATGAAGACGCGTTCTCGTTCTCTTTGTGCACCCGATACTCTGTGACCCGACTGGTCAAGCCATCGGACAACATTTTTGCCCAGTCGAAGGAACTGCTTTCGGCGACCCAAAACATTAGAGGCACCCATGGAAGAAAAAAATGTGAGGTGTCCTCTCTCCCGTTTAACCTGCATGTCATCATGGCTACATATTTGTACTGCGGTTCTAAAGAAGCGATTGAATATATGTTGTGGCTATCAACTCTGAACTTCGCGGTGTTCAAAATCCAATCTTTTATTAAACCAGACATGGTTTTATCATGCTATATGCATTCCTTCTCCTTGAACTCGTCCAAGAATTCGATGCCATATGTGTAGTCGGACGTTGTGGGCAGCTTATACATGGCTTGCAGATGTTCCGGCCTGAAAGTCCCGATGGTGACTTTCTGCTCATTCATGATGGTTCTGGTCGGTATGTCCACATGGTCTAATGCCCATCGGACCATGTCATAATATGGAAGCAATCGTGGCCTGGCTGCTACTTTGTGCATTCCGGATTGGATGACTATTTTGTACTTGGTGGTTATATCATCTTTTTTGTTGTCGCTGGAGTCATCGGAATAATCCACCAATTCTGCCTGCAGAAAATCTCAAACGAATGACCAATTCGGGACCGAGTCGATACTTCGAGGTGAATTATCAGCGACATTGTCTGAGCCTTGTCTGGAAATCTCAACATTGGCTTTGGATGCTTTTCGCGGAGCCATGACTGGAGATTGTGTTTTAACTCTTCTGCGATAGAAATACGTATACATATAGAAGTCAGTTTGCTCAGAGATAATGTGCTCTGCGTGATATGAAAATGCATTTGTTATAATGAACCACAACTCTTATATATTCAAAAACTCGGTACGTTTCAGAACAATTCTGTCAAATCATGTTTAGAAATAAATTTTGCCATAAAATTCCGATCTTATATTCATCAATTTGCCCTATTTCCTCATTAATGCCATAAAAATTTGGCGGTTTAAAATGTCAGTTGACGTATGGAAAGAATAAGGTTACCTCGTAAATCATGCAAGCATCGAAACACGGGATATGTATTGATTTAGCTTAATTAATCCGGTTTTACCAACGTTAATCAATATTTCGGTACTCGTTATATCGGGGATTTTACTTTAATACTTTGAATCTCTAACACCCGATACTGCGATGATCGATTTTGGTTAATAAAAAGGTAATCGTGATTTGGGGCTCGATTAATTTCATAATTATTATATTCGCCATATCGCAACTCGGAGCTTCGAAAATAAGTTTCCGGGAGGTTTGCATACCGAGCTGCGAAACCGCGAGATCATGATAACATGACTTAATTAAAAGGGAAAATAATCTTGGATTAAGTGATTAATTAATTACGTTTATATCCTCATCATGATTTCGCGAGTCGAGGTTTAGACGGTGTAACTTTTGAAAAGGAAAACGTTGAGTGGCGAAATGCCGACATAATTTTTTACCATGGTTTAGCTTTTACCTTTAACCTTGACACGGGTTAAAATAAGGACCTTGTGTTCTCGGCCATCGAGGCTACGACAATAAATTTTTGGATTTGGTGAACGCCGAGGTACGAAAACCCGATGACGCTTAATAATGGTTTAGGGAAAGCTTTACTCTCGTTACTGCCCTGGGTAAAATTTAAAACGATTTTATTGTTTCGTAGCTCGGGGCGTGTGAACTACATGACTTATAGTATCCGACCTACGAGATCCCGAGGTAGAACAAACGAGGAAACGTTTTAACGAAAGGTAGGACTCGCCTTGAGAGTATAATAATCATCGTTGCTCGCGTGATAAAGCTTTAGAGATTTTCAAACCATAGAGGGAATATACGAAAACCATCTTTCGATTTCCAGTATTAAGAATGAAATTCGTGACGGGCTAGAAAAACAAAGGCGGCTCCAACAGTATGCATTTGCGACTTTGAAAATTATTTATTAACCATATAATTTATATTAATATTGTACATATTATTATACACAATAACAACTTATAACTTAGTTAAAGTTTAAAGGACTAACATACTTGTTCTTGTAATTTTTACAATTTTTAAGAAATTAAAAAATAATTTAATGACCAAGGATTTAACACAAAATGAGATCACAAAATCAAAATAAAGGTAAGTTTTAATGGTTGTATCAATTTATGAGTGAGTTTCCTTACAACTTTATATATAAACATAAGTTATGAAGCTTTATAAACTTAATAAGTTATGCAATTTATGTCTTTATATATAAACATATCTCTTTTATGTCAATAGAAATTTTGAAACCCCCCGTCCTTCTTTCGACCCTCGAAAAGAAAGATCCAATGAGAAGTTAGGGGAAGGTGTGACAGGTGCACGAACGAAGTGATGGGACGAGATCAGCCCTAGTAGGTAACGCCCGCACCCATAAAGAGATGTAAAAGGATAGATGTCGAACCATCTATAGAGAGCTATTTCATTCCCATCCCTATGGAATGGTTCAAGGGTGAGAAGAAGCTTTTCTATAAAAGGGGTGGGTGGCAATACAAAGCATCCAAACTTTTTTGATACCATTTTATTTCATTGGACAAACAACTCCTTGCTCTCTCTTGCTACCTTTGCTTCTAGTTTTCTAATGGGGAGAAATTTAATATCAAAAGTTGTTTTTGATTGATTAATGAAATTTTAATTTGAAGCAACAAACTTTGGATTCAATTCAAGATGAACATGTTAAATTTAAACTATAGTTTATTATTTTAAATAAAAAATTACCGTAACCAACCTCATTAGATAATTGATCCATTATTTTATTATAAGGGATGTGTATGTTACATAGAGACTTTTGGAATATGTTTATATATATATACTATCTCACTTAAATAGTTAGGAACCATCATGATGCAATGGTTATGTTTTATTCATTTCATAATTCCTTCATTCTTTTTACACAAAAATGAGGTTATTACAAGGAGGTTTATGGTTTGTATATTGGAAAACAATATTAATATCATGATTCAAATTACTATAACAAAGTTAAGAATAATTCATTTTCAATCGTTTAACAACATTAATATTATGATTCAAATTACTATAACAAAGTTAAGAATAAGTTATCTTCAATCGTTTATTGATCTTATTGTTGTTCATCTTTCTATAAAGCATACGTTGAAGGATGAATTGACATATACATCCACCCTACATGTTTAGAGCCTAAGAAGTTGGCCATGAAGTCTCTCTATTCCAATCTGAAAGAACATTTCTAAGAATGTACAACTAAATTCAACCAATTGAATACAAGTTTTTTTTATGTAACGTCTTAAATAGGGAGATGCTATCTTTTTGAAATATTATTTCATGTTTTCATACCCATTTTATCTTCTACTTAGACCTTTTGATCTTTCTTTGAATTTTTAATAATTCTTAAAAATATAACTTTAGTTGCAGAAAATGAAGGTAGTTTATTTGTAGATTCTATATGATGGTTCCTGAGCTGCTCTACAACCTGGGAACTTCTTATGGTTTAAGTTTCCTCCTTCAGTTTTCTACTTTCATGGCTTCGACTGGAGGAGGGAGTGACGCTCCCTCCTACAACTGTATTATGGCGGGGCGACAAAATGGGCCGCGAGGACCCTCTACCTCTCAAACCCATCGAACCCACGACATAACTCCCTTACCTAAAAATGAGAAAGGGAAACAACCAACATCGAGCACACAAGCAACGATAGAGGACTCAACACACCCAACAACTTCAATCCTAAATACCACCACCACTTGCCTACACAAATCATATGAGAACCTGAAATACAAAATAAGAACATAGAAGATCGACGCCTACATCCAACACATGCAGGAGCATGCATTCATAGGAAAGTTCATGGGCATATGGCCAACAAAAAAATACCTCACATGGTGGATCAACACAACTTGAATCCCATGGGCCAAATAACCCTCAAGCTCGGCTCCAAAGGATTTTTTATTGCCATCTTTTCAAATCTAGAAGACCATGATTGAATCTTTGAAAATGGCCCCTACTTTTTCAACTCAGTAGGGCTTCACTTCCGACCTTGGATGGAGCGATTCTCACCAGAAAAATAATATTTTGGTACAACATTAGTCTATATTTGGTTATATTCCCTCCCTTAGGAATTTTGGGATGTAGAGATCTTCAAAGGCATCAACAACACACTTGGAAACTTTTTAAAAAGATCACGAAAATAGACCGATATACTTCCTATGCCTTCATCTGCGTCTATATGGATATCACCAAGGCAATGTTGGACTCCATCAACCTCTTCTATAAATACATTGAATGGGTTCAAACCCTAGATTAAAAACACATCCCTTTATGTTACAGACGCTTCCATGAACACAACCACCTATTTCGAGACTGCCCCCTCAATGTTCAAAACCCCTCTTCTTCCCCTTCTTCAAATCGATATGCAGACAGATTTGAGGAATTTCATTCCAGGAACAAATCCAGATGAAACCCCAACACCACAGATATCAATAAGGGTTTCATATATTGAAACTCCTTTGAATCTCTCTCGCAAGGGGAAGAAAATCAGAGTACTCGACAGAGGCAAGAACCACAATCGGATCCTACAACTAATGCAACATCCCCATTGGAGGACAACACCAAAAGATGCAAGACAATGGAAAAAGAAGGAACCACTCTTCAGGATGAAGAAATGGAATTGCAGGATGAGCAACCTGATTCTGATGAAGGAGAGGAAATGGATCTAGGTGATCTGGATCTCAACTCAATAGAAACATCCTGCAAGCAACAAAATCCAAACTCAATCTTTGAACAATAAGTACAACTCTTGAAGGATGCCCTAGTGCACAATCAAATCTTCAATGGATCTGCATCACAAGGTATGACTCCGATCCCCTCTCCAAACTCATCCCTGGGAATTAAATCCTCCTCCTCACTACCTCCAAAAATCCCCCGAGAGGAAAAAAAGAAAAATGGTAGAAGATCCAAAAAACAGTTGCTTAAAGATCTTAGAGAATATCTTGTAAACTTAGGAAAAAATTCTCTAATGACATAAAAGTATCCCCCCACACCCCTACCTTCCTCATGAAAGTTATCTCCTGGAACATAAGGGGCCTTAATGGTAAAACCAAACATACGCTCCTCCAACAAAACATTCTGCAGGAAAAACCTTCTATCGTCATGATCCAAGAAAACAAATTCCCTCACTCTCTCATTCAAACCCTAGCCTCCCACTGATGGCCAGGAGCTCAAGCAATGACCATTGATGCTCATGACTCAACTCGTGTCCTTTCCCTCCTCTAGAACCCTAACAATATTTTTCTATCTAAATTTTTTCCCACCAAACACAATCTTTCGGCAAAGTTTCATTTAATAGTCTCCTCTACCACTGGCTTCCTCACCAATTTCTATGGACCCAATAGCCCCACTGAAAAATCATTTTTTCTAGAATCTTTTCTCTCCCTCCAGCCCCTAATCTCCAACCAACATTGGATCATAGGAGGGGACTTCAATCTCATCACCTCTCTCTCTAAAAATCAAGGAGGTATACGACATCTTGAACAAGACTCTCAATCCTTCAACAATGTTATCCAAACCCTCAATCTGGTAGACATTAAAACTACCAATGGAATCTTCACTTGGAAAAATCAACGTCGTGGCCCTCAACAAGTTGCCTCTCGCCTCGATCACTTCCTTGTCTCTAAATCGATCCTTCTATCCAATTTAAATCCCTTTTCTACCATTCTCCCTTTTGCTGGCTCAAATCATTGGCCCATTCCGCTCCACCTTGACCTGCATGGCATCCCCCATAACTGACCCTTTCGCTTTGAGATATTTTGGCTAAACTACCCGAACTTCCTCAATACCTTCAAATCATGGTGGACCAACTTCAATCCCAACTCCCTCTCTTCCATATACATATTTCAATAGAAACTCAAATATATCAAGCAACAACTAAAAATATGGAACAATGAGGAATTTGGAAACATTCTACAAGAGAAGAAAAAATTAACCTAGAAGATGGAGAAACTATAGAAAGCAATAATAAATTAAAGCAGAACTGAAGAATTTACACAAGAGGAGAAGCACCTTCAAACCACATTAAATGAACGAGAACATCAAGAGGAGATATTATGGAGGAACAATTCTCGAATTAGATGGCTAAAATACGGGGAAAAAACACAAAATTTTCCATTGATCAATGATTCAACGTAGGCATCAAAATAGTATCATCTCCCTCAAGAATAACCAAGGTCACAAATTGACAAAGTACAATGACTTGGAAAGGGAACTTTTCAATCACTTCCGAACCCTTTTAACCGAACCAAAAGAGGATCACTGACCTTCCATTAAGAGGATCACCCAACATATTCCCCTCCTAGTCTCTCCCAATCAAAATACAACCCTCATGAAACCCATTACTTTGGAGGAAGTTGAACAATCCGTCTTTGATATGCCCAAAAACAATTCCCCAAGCCCAGACTGTTTCACGACGGAATTCTATCAAGCCTGTTGTTCTGTCATAAAAAGGGATGTATAGGAAGTAGTTGAAGACTCCAGACTCCATTCAAATGTCCTCCCAGCCTTAAATTTCACCTTCTTGGCCCTTATACTGAAAGAAGACAAGGTGGAGGACCCCAATAAATTCTGATCCATTTCTCTTTGCAACTTTATTTTCAAAATCATTACTAGAGTATTTTCCAATCAATTAAAACCCCTACTTCCTTCCTTAATTTCTCCTGAGAAAACCGGTATGTAGAAGGCAAACAGATCCTGGATGGAATCATTTTATCACACGAAGTCATCTACTTGATCAAAACCAATAACACACCTGATATGTTTCTTAAACTTTACCTATCCAAGGCTTTCGATAAAATCAACTGGAAATATATCCAATTTACCCTTCGGGCCTTTGGCTTCTCCCAATCTTGGATAAAATGGGTCCTCTCTCTCACCTCCTCAGATTTCTTCTCTATCCTGATAAATGACTCTCCTTCTTAGCCTTTCTCTCCCTCTCGTGGCATTCATCAAGGAGACCCCCTCTCCTCATTTCTTTTCATCCTAATGGCCAAGGGTATTGGCAGAGAAATCAAAGAGGCCATAGCTGAAAACAAGATTAAATATCTTCGCCTCCATAATGATGAACAACCCATTTCCCATCAACAATTTGTAGATGATACCATGCTTATGGCCCAACCCATTGTACAATAAGCCAAATCCATCCAACAAGTTCTCACTGATTTTGGGGAAGCCTCAAGAATGGATCTAAATACCACCGAATCCCAAATCTTCTTCTTTCGTACCCCCCCTGCCATACAATTGCATATAACAAGAATCCTTGGCTTTCAAATAAGTTTACTTCCTTCCAAATACCTTGGTGCCCCTTTAGTTATTAATGGTCTCCAAACTTCTTCTTGGGAATATGTCATCACTCGATTGAATAGGAAGCTTGACAACTAGTCCTTTAGAGTGCTCAACACCCTTGGATGTTTGGATCTCCTCAAATCTGTTCTCCAATCCATGCTCCTCTACCTTTTCTTGTCCCTGGTTGCCCCCAAGTCCACACTAAAAGCTATCCAAAACCTTCAATGTTCTTTCTTATGGGCAAGAGCCCGCAAGGAAAAAAAGCGGGCACTGGTGGCCTGGGACAAGCTTTGCCTCCCCAAACTTAAAGGTGACCTCGGGCTCAGATATCTTGAAACTTTAAGTTCTGTTCTAGGTGCTAAAACTTGGTGGAGATGGCTTGTCTCCAAAGACACTCCATGGGCGAGACTTTGGCGCAAAAAATATTGTTCGCACTTGAACTCTCAATATCTCATTAGGCTCTCAACTAATATCAAGGGCTCTCACCTATGGAAGACATCTTGGAAAAACATAGCTCTTATTCACTCCCACTTCTTCTGGGATATCAGGGATGACCACTTTCCACTCTTTTGGGAGGATTCTTGGAAGAAAATACCCTCTCTTGGACAAAACATAGCAACCAAAATGCTTAAAAACAATATGATTGCCTAGAACATATTGTTGATTTCTTAGTATTGGCTCCCACCCAATCAGGATGATACTTGGAGAACTTAGATCCCCAAGGAACAATGGAGCCATCTTCCTCCCCAAATAGTTTGGGACTCCTTTTGGCACAACCTGCCACAAAGGAAAATTCACATTCACCCTGGAAAGGACATTCTCCGTTGGGGATACAAATCTGCAGATTGTTTTTCTCTCAAAGAAGCCTATCATTTGAATACTAGAGATCAAAGCATACCAACTCACAATAATTAGATCAAAATTTGGACTCAAAAGTTGTGGCTGAAAATCTCTTTTTTTCTCTAGCTTCTTTGTAGAGGGAAAAATTTAACTTGGGACAATATTCTCAAGCGAGGCTTCCAAGGACCGACAATATGCCATCTCTACAAACACAATGAAGAAAAAATCGAACACTTGTTAAAATCTTGCCCATTCTCCTCTTTGATATGGGACCAATGAGCTCTTCTCTTCAGAGCTTCTGATCGTAACAGGGACATAGTCTCAAATACTATAGCTAAATGGAGACCAAAGGCCTTTTCTAATACCATTGTAAACCAAGCATGGAATCTAGAATCTGGGGAATTTGGAAGGAAATGAATTGACGTATATTCAAGAACATCACCTCCTCAGAAGACTCAATTTGGGCTAAAATCCAACAACACATTCGAGAGACCGTGCTCCTATCCACTCGGTCCCCCCAAGATTGGAAGGGATCTCCTCAAAATCTCTTTATCCTTCAATGCCTCAACATTCATTCCCCCTTCCAACCTCCATCCCACCTCCAATCCTTCCACTACCCTTTCCACCCTTGTGCACTGGACCCCTCCCCCTAAAAGCTTCCTAAAGCTCAACTTTGATGGAGCTTACAAAGGTAATCGAGGATCAAATAGATATGGTAGGGTTTTTCGTAACAATGAAGGACATATTCTTCAGGTTTACGCTAGCTTCATAGGCATATAAAGAAATAACTCAGCTGAATTTCAGACCTTAGAAGATGGGCTCACTATTACTATTAGAGAACACTATCGCCTGCTAGTCATTGAAGGTGACTCTCAACTTATTATACGCATCCTTCACAAGATTCAATGTGGAACCCCTCTAAGTAAAACCACTACTAGTTGGAGACTTAAATCTATTTTGGAACATATTATCTCCCTCATTCCTAAGATTGATACTATTATTCCCTCCCATGTGAAATGCTCAACCAATAAACTCGTTGAACGACTAGAAAATGAAGGGATTGACAGAAGAGACAAGGTTTTGGATATTGAACATAATCTTTTCCCCCCCTCCCCCCTACACTCTGATTTCTCAACTCTATCCCATGCATACCATGCTCCCCCGTATAGGGTGGAAGGGAAGTGACCGACCTCAGGGCTACCACCCAAGCCTAATTGACACATGTCTCCTCTTGAGACCAACGTCCATCCCCTCTCTCCCACTTGCACTCCATTGGTTCATGCAACTAAGTATTGATCACCCTGTACGTACAAACTGACCTCCAAAGTCTAATGAAGACATAATCCATCCTCGCTAGGAGATCTACCACATCCAACGTGCTCTCATCTGGAAAATATTCCGTATCACCCTCCCTGCTTTCATCATGACCTCCGCCATTACTCCTTTTATTTTTCATTACCATGACCATTATAGAAATCTCCTTAGCATGATTCCCCTTGCAATGGTTGGCTTCTTCATTCCTTCTCCCCCTCGGGCCCGACCCTGAAACCTTCCTTCGCCCCCGTTCCCTATTGTCTTCTCTGTTACCCACTTGAATTCTTGAGATTTCATCCTCCCCACTTCTATCTATAATCCTTCCCACCCGCTGTCCTCTGCTTCCATGGAACGAAGGTGGTTACTTCCACCGCTCTCGGGGAAGCTCCTCCAGTCACCATAAAGGGCGCTTTGGATTTCGACTTATCGCAACTGCTGAGAATTTGATCGAGTCTTACCAAGCCCACACCCCTCATCATATCTGAGCTGAGATTAAACTTGATGAAGCAGATGTTCACGTCCTTAGGCGTTTCATTACAGATGGATAGGTCCTCGAAGATGTTAGCTCATGGGTCCCAAACACTGGTGGCATTCGCTCTAGAGAGTCCCAATATCTGAAGATCGTCAAAATTTACCGATAGATGAAATTGTTGTCGGGGCGAACTCTAGTCGACCATAAAGAAGACAAACAAGAAATTATGCCCCAACTTGATGAAATGCATATGCAACATCAACTTCTAGATCAAAAAATGAACCTACTGGCACGAAGAATAGCTGGAATGGAACTCTCGACTGTGGAAGTGCCTCAACCTCAAGTGCCTTAGGCAAAGGGTCCCTCTTCTTCTTAGTTGTTCTCATGTTTATAAGTTTTCTTAGCACATTGGTTTATATGGAAGGTTTGGGTTTTAGCACCCGCCTTATAGAATAATTTTTTACTATGCTCAAGTCCTAGAAATAGCTACATTCAGTCTTTTAGTTTCAAGAGACAGATCTTTCATCAACCTTCAAACAATCTACTACACTGCTACTAGTCTGGTTTCCCTAATGGCAAGTGAACATCAGGGTTTTTGTTATACTCTTTAATGACAATATAAAAGGATCAATATTATTAACAAAAAAAAGGGTAGTTTATTTGTATAATATTAAAATTTTATGACCATGAGTAAAAATTCTATACTTAGCAATGAAACACATTGTATTCAATTTCTTGTATTTTTTATTCTAATGAAATTTATTAAACATTATAAAACTCCCAAATTAAATTTAGTAATATGCTATTTTGTATAACATAATGTAGTCATGA
>ML807991.1:111933-126927 GCA_009831015.1 Picea engelmannii
TAGATCTAGTTCTTGATGATAGACAAGAAGTAGACACTATCAGGTTGTACATTTTCTATCTGGCGACTCCATTGAAACGAAGTGGCTCCCAAAAGAGCTCACACCAGGGCAAACCCAGAAGGCCCATTGACAACATCAGTTCCCGATCCAGAGAAGATCATCAGCAAGGGAAAATCTTTGCAAAGACAGGCTTCCGGATCTGCAAGTGCAATTGATTCAGGTATTCCAACTGATACTCATCCTTCCATATCTAAAAAGTCTTTGGTTGAATCCCCTATTGAAACCCAAAATTCCCAGGAAATAAAAAATTCATCTCAAGTTTCTAAAGTAGAAGAACCTTCTTTTTCTTCTAATATTACTGACTCTGTCCTTGAGATTGACATTTCATCCCATACAAAATATTTGAATACTGAATCCTCCCGACAGAAATAAGATTCCTCTTCATCTTCTTTTAATTCATCACCCATCAAACCTTCGAAAGGTGTCTTATACACTCACACCAATATGCCTGTTCTAGAAGAAATTCTCCATGATTTGTCCTCTAATGGTGAAGAAAATTTAGCATTGTTGCTTGGTCAATTTTATAAAGCCTCTTATTTTTCACCAATTTCTGAACCCTCTGCTCAAAACGAAGTAAGAAAACCATTCTTTTCTAACTCAGGCAATTCATCTCCTCCATCATCTCCTACATCATCTCCTCCATTATCTCCTACAAGTTCCTCGTCTGTATCAATCACCAAGACTGCCATGGCTGCCCCTTTGACCAGGATGGAACAGATCTTGGCAAACAGATATGCCCCGCTTGTATTGCCAAATCCCTTGTCTGCCATGCCAACAGGAGACTATCAGAAATATATGCCAAAGTTTACAAGAGCAGGGGAGTATACTGCTGAAGAACACATTGAAGCATTTTATGCTTATGCAAAAAATATTAATATTTCAGAAGAAGATGTGTGGACTAGAGTTTTTGTTCAGAGTTTGGATGGCCAAGCCCGAAAGTGGTTCAAAGAGCTACCAACAAATTCGATCACTGGCATTGAACAATTAGATGAGGTATTCTTGAAGCATTGGGGAGAAAGAAGAGATTTGCTATACTACATTTCTGAGTTTGGAAATTTGAAGAGGGATGATGGAGAGTCGGTCTCGGACTTCATCAAGAGATTTAATAACATGTTTGGTAAGATCCCTGCAGAGATTAAACCAAGCGATGCATCAACAAAGATCACATTCCCTGCTGCCTTTGATTCAGAGTTTTGTCTTATCCTTAGAGAAAGACGATCAGCCACACTTGCTTTAATGCAAGATGCTGCCCTCGAGGTTGAGTCTAACATTACAACATCTCAGAAGATTAAAGGAAGGGCTGAGAGGAAGAAGTCTGCTATTGAGTCCTCTTCTTCTTCTAGCAGTAAAATGGAAAATATGGTGAAGAGTGTTAAATCCTCAAATAAACTGCTGGATCTTTTTTTTTTTTTAGGTGATAGGTTGTAACCTCAAGTAATTTTTGAGTTTCTATAGTTTCAAAATTTAGGTTTTGGTTTTCGTCTTAGAAAATAATATGATCCATGAAGTCTTATTTTTCAAAATTTGCATAATTCACTTTCAACAGCTAACGTATGTCCAAAAGTTGAGTGTGCGCTGTGGAAAGTGGCGACTTTCAGCAGCTAAGGAGCACTTTTCATTAGTCGGTGCGCTGTTGAAAGTGGTGAATTTAAAAAGGTCCGACAATCAAGTTCGCGGGTCGCGCGCTGTTGAAAGTACATACTTTCCGCAGCTATGGAGCAGTTTCTACAAGGTCGTGCGCTGTTGAAAGTGCATACTTTCCGCAGCTAACAGGGGTTTTCCACGGGGTCACGCGCTAGCGTAAGTGGCAAGTATGAACAGCTGACAAAGGCGTTTTCCACGGGCCGTTGTTGAAGAAAGGGGGAATCACGTGCGTGATATCCACGTCTGAAGGCAATGATGATATGATCATCCCACGTCAGGCAAATCCAAATCATGCGCTGATGAGAGTGGGTAATGATGGAAACTCAATTCTGCACATCAGAGTAGGATTGTGATGCGAATTCGGCTCAGAAACTCACGCTCCATAATCATGGCATCAGGGATGGTAAGTTCGTGTTCAGTGATGCAGGTACAGAGGAGGTATCGCCGGCCTGACAACATCAAATCAAACAGTGGTTTCCATATCACAAATCGCCTCTGGAAGTCTGTTGAAGTTTCATTTGTTTCAAAACAGAGCCGAAGCCCGAACTGCTTTCAACAACGCAGAACCTCGGCTCGACTGGCAGTTGCAGGGGTCACAAATTGTCAGGTTTTTCGAGCTACAGAATGGTGAGAAAACGCAGTGGTTCTCTACTCAAGAGAGAGCTGGACAACCTGTCCTTTTTACAAACACATCCCGAAGTCCAGAAGCATTTTTCGAATGCAGGGTGTATGGAATTCGTTGAAAGACTGCAAGTTGGTTTCCACCAGACTACAACAGAAGCCTTTGCCAAGACTTTTGATGGAAATAAAGCTCGCATCGGGTCCATGGAAATTAGAGTGGATGAGGCTATCATTTCCGCAGCTACAAGTTTACCAAGAACCGGTCAGAGCTGGTTTAAAACCACTGCTCCCAAAAATTTGGATTTCAGAGTTTATTTGAAAGAGGGGTACAGGCACAAAGCATGGAAAAAAGGCATGCTAGTTTCTTATCTGGACGAAGAATGGCAGGAATTGTTCAAAGGTATCCAGTTGTAAATTACCTCGGAGGGAAGATATGATAAACTGATGATGTATCACTTCAAACTACTGGATCATTTCATAGGCAAGACGCCTATTAATTTGCCTTATTTCCTACATCAAAGTTTGACTAAGGTTTGCAAGAGGATTAGAGCTCAACCCTTGAGCATGAAAACTACTCTATGTCACCTCAGCCTCATAAAATTGATTATCCTGGAGGAATTGAAACAACAGGGAAGGAGCTGGGAGAACTTTCTATTCTGGGAAGGTTTTGAAACCCAGAACCAGACTGCAAATGGACAGATGAAGGGTTCAAAGAAACAATCATCTCCTCAAAGCAGTTCAAGAAAAAGAAGAACCTTGCCAGGACCTCCAGAAGACAGAATATCTAGAATGAAGCCTCACAGGTTGAAGAGAAAGTTAAACTTTGAGCCGACCACAGAACAGACCACAGAACAGAACATAGGGCATCCTACAGAGCAGAGTACAGGGAAGAGAACCAATATACTAAATTTTCCCTATTCAGATTCAGAATCAGAGCAGCAAGATCAATGCCCTGTCATTAAGAGTTCTGAGCAGTTAGCTGAGTGTGCACAGAACTATGAAACCTTCAATAAGACAGAACAGGGAGAATCATCAAAAAACCCCAGATCAAAGAAGTCTCAGAAGATCAAGCATCTCAAGGAGGTAATTGCCCAGCAAGAGGTCTTGGAGCGGGTGATTAAAGAAAGGTATAAGAAGTTATTTGATAACTTCGCCAAGACCAATGCTGCGTTTGAAAGATTGGCTAAGGAAAGTGTTAGAGAGAAGAAGAGGAAGAAAAAACTCACCAAAGACTACAACATCTTGTGGTGGCTTGCCAAACGCCTCAAAAGGCAGATAAGGAGGTTGAAACAAAAACTAAGCCAAAAACCCCATCCAGATCTGAAGGTACTCGCTCAAGTCGTCATTAATATGCAAGGTGAGAAATCGGATACCCACTGATTTTTGTTTGAAATCAAATTTTGGAGGTGAAAACTCATTTTGAGCGCAATCGGGACTTTCCCTAGCGCAAAGCTATTATTCTATGACCCGTTAGCTGTGGAAAGTGACAGCTTTCAACAGCTAACCCGCGAAAAATTAAACGGTTTCACTGTTGAAAGTTGGGAAAGTAATTTTTGAAGCCAAAGACACAACAGTTCATTCCAAACAGGTTTTGAAGGGACTCCAGTGTATCAGTGGGCTATCAGATCGCATGCAAAGGGTTCAACATCAAAGGTTCGAGTGAATTTTGGTAACAAATGCAAAACTATTTTCTCAAAAATCGACCATGAACGTTGGGAGATCCAACTGTCAAAGACATGTGTCCTATTATTCTTCACCACATTGCAGAGATCAGGAGCTGAAGGATGCAGTTGGCGATTTTGGAGATTGAAGACAGTTCGACTTTCTAGTTTAGTTGTTAAAGACTTTACTTTCAAGTTGTTTAGATAGAATTGAGTTGTCTTTATTAAATACAGATCCATGTTTTTAGGATCTGTAAAACTGTTTGTAAGACTATAAATACTTATTTTTGAGACGAACCAGGGGTTCAATTTTGGGTTCTACAATGTTGCTACTGTAATCAAAAGACCTATTCTTATTATATGAAAAATTGCAAGCTTCCTTCAGTTGTGTTGTCAGATTTTTCTCCTCTGTTCTCTGATATCTTATGAGTGAAATTTCTTTATTGATTCTCATTCAATCTGCATGTGACTGTCATCTCACTGGTTGATTTATTTAGTTGATAATCATAAGGTATTTCCTTGGTTATTAAACCCATTATGCTTGTTTATATGAGTATAATCTGGTTCAATAATTGTTTTCTTCTCCATTTAATCAAACCTTGTCTGACTGCATTATTAGAAGGCCTTGTGAGATTTTATATTTCTAGACAGTCTTGAAAACACAGTCCAGTCCCTAGATATTCATCTTGATCCAAAAACCACATCAAATATTAAGAAAATATTTCCAAAAAGAGTAAGTTACTAGGCATCTCCGACTTACAGCCTAGGAGAGTTTCCTGGAGTGATAACACTTCCATCAACAACATGTTTGATTTTGTAAATCCATTTGGAAGTTACCAGAGAATTCCCTTATGGTCTTGGGACAACATCCCATACATCATTCTTTAGTATAGATTGATATTCTTTAGTCATGACATCTTTCCATACTTTTTCACCTGAGGCTTCTCCATGACAGGTTGGTTCTGAATCAATAATGTGAGTCATAGATGAAAGGTATATAGAGAATATCTTAGGTCTCTTTCTTTTTATAATTGCTCCTTGTGGAGCTTTATGTCTTTCTTCTTCTTCTAACATTTGGCGTGCCCAAGCAGGTCTTTTATGTCCAATAGTGATGTCTCTGGGTATATTACTTGGGGCAACCAAATCTGCTGGAGGAACTGGATCAACTGGTGTTGTTGGCTCATCTAGAACAATATATGTCTCCCTCTGAACTATTGAATGAGAAGGAGGTATTGTTTCACCATCTATTTCCATATGATCTTCTCTGGATTTATGGAAGGCTACTTCTTCTTCAAAAGTAACGTCTCTGCTTACTTCAATTTGTCTCTGTCCTAGGATGTAGATTCGGTATGCTTTTGAGGATTCACTATATCCTACAAATGTACCTTTTCTTCCCGAAGGTTCTACTTTGGATCTCTTTTCTTTGGGTACATGAAGGTACACTGGACATCCAAATATTCTGAAGTGTCTGATATCAGGTTTCACTTTGGTGAATGATTCTTCTGGAGTAATGTTCTTCAGGATCTGATGAGGGCTACGATTTTGAACATATACATGCTTCTTCCCATAGAGTCATGGGTAGACTCTAATCATTTATCATTTCCTTAGTTGCTTCAATGATGGTTATGTTTTTCCTTTTAGCAACCCCATTTTGTTGAGGGTTGTAAGGAACTGTGAGCTCCCTCTTGATCACTTCTTCAATACAAAAATTGATGAATTATTTTGAGGTGTATTCTCCTCCATTGTTTGATCTCAATACTTTGATTTTTCTTCCAGTCAAGTTTTCAACCTGAGATTTGAATTCTTGGAATTTGGAAAGGAATCCATCCTTGTTCTTCAGGAAGTAGATCCAATTTTTCCTGGAGTGGTCATCTATGAATAGTACATAGTACAAGTACCCATTTATGTATGCAAAATTCATTGGTCCGCATACATCTGAATGAATCAAGTCCAAGATTTCCTTGGATATGTTGTCACTGCTGGGAAAGTATCCTTTAACATTTTTACCAAGGCCAAAAACTTTGCAAATGCCTTCCTGCTGGATTTGGATCTCTGGTAGACCTGTTACCATTTTCCTCAGAGTTGGAAGAGCTCTATAATGAATGTGAGCAAGCCTTCTATGCCATAACTCACTTAGGCTGATAGTGTCATGTTGTAAGGCTTGAGTTGGTTTGATGGTCAACTTGTATAAGTTGTTATCTCTGACGCCGATTACTTTGGAAGAGTTGATATGAGAGTCTTTGTGCCATGCAAGGAATCTTCCTTCTGAGAAAGTAATTTTGTAACCTTTGTCTTCAAGTGCTGAAATAGAGACAAGGTTTCTCTTCATTCCTGGTACATATAGAACCTCTTCCAGTTTGAGCTGCATATCTGAATCTAATTGGAAGGTGGAGGTTCCAACTCCTCCCACACTATATCTAGCATCATCTCCAAGGACAACATGTATACGTGTCTCTTTTTCAATGAAGTGTGTTAAATGATTTATAATACTGGTCATGTGCCTAGAGGCACCACTGTCAATTATCCAAGTATTTTCATTGATAGGAACCATACCTGAGAGTGATGAGATGTTGATGTCTTCATTGCTTTGGAGTCTTATGTTGAGCTTGCTTCCCATCATGGAATTTTTCATCTTCACAAACCCTTTTTCAACTAGGATAGAAAACCTAACGGCTAGGCTAGGCTAGCACTTTTAGGTTTTGTTGGGCTTATGACTTCCAAAAATAAGCCTTTAAATATGATAACTTCTTCAATAATTTCTCATAAATATGATTCAGAATTTTGACGAAACCCTAGCAACCCTTAGGGTCAAAATTTTGAAAATGCCCGGAATTTAGTTCTGAGACTTGTTGGAGGTACGCTAAAGGAGGTCATACCCTTCTAAGTATTTTTTCGCCCAAGCGTCCAAGTTTGAGTGGTGAAAATTCTCTGAAAATGAGGTCGTACGGATTTTCTGGAAACCCTAGGAGGGTCATATGGTGTTTACAAATGAGAGAGTAAAATATCTGGAGAAGGCTTGTGCAATGGGATCTTCAAGACCTATTCTTTGATACCATGTTGATTTTTCATAAGCTAGGTTAAGGATGTACTTCATTTCAATTTAGTCATGTCTTAACCATAAACAATCATATTGCAATAAACAAGATCACAAAAAAAAACACCATGCACAAGAACACAAGATATATCCTGGGAAACCCTTCTCAAACAAGGGAGAAAAACCCAGCCAAATCCTTTGCTATATTTTTCAAGAAAAATAACTTTCAACACCAAGAATGACTTAGCACACAAGAGGGTGCTTAATCCCTAGAAGAATAGCTCCCAAGAGAGATGCACACCTTTTCCAAAGAGAAGTACTTGCTGAAATTTCAAAAACACACAAGAAGGATATCATTCTACAATGGAGAATCATCCCCTACTTATATTAGACTTTGACCAATTAACAAGGACGTCTATTGGTACAACAGGTCCGACCTCTCTAAGTCAAATATAATTATTATTATACTTATTATTATAATTAATTTTCACATTATTAATTATCTTATTTATATTAATCATATTAACATAGGGATGACGTATACCCTTTACATAATCAGTAGGGTTACAGGTAGGTCTGACTCTTGAACAATATATAACAAAGGATCTGATACACCCATTAGTGCTCATCCACTAGGGGCACATCCATAGGGATGCCATAGGTCTGATTCACTACATGACATAGATGAACGCAATCTACACACGTTCACTTGTGCTCGTCCACAGGCACGTCCACTCTACAGATCTGCTTTCCCACTACCACCAACAGGAGAATCATATGGAACCTTCTTGTCAACTCTACTGCTTAGAGGAGGCCATCACATCATCTTTATTTCTGTTCACATGATGATGTGCCCAAGTCTTTTGGGATTTCCCAGGTTCACCTTGTGCTCAGCCACAGGCACGTCCTAACTCAACAGATCGTTTTTCCACCAGATAATCATCTGGAGTTCTTCTCTCTCACGTCATGGAGGAGGTCATCTCTACGTTCCTAGATTTGTCCCAGGATGGAACCACAAACCCACTCTTATAGGCTTTCTCTCAGGTTTGTAAGCTAAGAGTAAGGCTTCACATAGCTTCTATATTCCACATCTCATAGGTTTTTAAGTTGGAGGATGTCTCCTATAGCTATATTCATCAACATTTAGGTGGCAAGTACAAGTAGACATATCCACACTCGAACTCCTATGTACCCGCATATGTTGAACTCTAGCTCATGAGTCTAATACAACTCAAATTAGGGGTACATATGCCTTCACTGGTCTTACAACCTTTTTATATGCAACATCACTATAAATTTAATAAACTGACACAAGTGACCAACACCATTCCTCAAACTCAACATATCATTGGTGACTAACACCAATTCAAGCACTTTCCAAGAGCTTTCTCTTGAAGACATTGTTAGCTCCATAATTTTTTCAGTTAGAGTAAGTCCTAGATGAGTCGTAGTTCATGTGTTGAAGCGTGTGAAGTCAGGTGCTGAATAACGAATGAATTGAAGTCAGCAAGTGGCGGGTTTGGCCCTTGGAGTCGGGAAAGGGCATCATAATAAGTCATGTGCAACTTGTAAAGGTCATTTTCCCAAAATATCGATTCTTGTCAGAAAGAGGGAATTTACGTGCCAGAGGTCGAGGCAAGTTGTTGGAATAAAGGTCACGTTGACGGATATAATGACCATCATCACCTAATTATGAAGTCAGAAAGGTTAAGAAATCACGACGCTCATATCACATATACTCTGCAGCTCTTATCATCTGTACTTTGCACACTTCAAAGTGTACCCATCGCACGAGTTTGCTGCGCAAATCTTCAACCTTCTTCCAAAATTCTCGTCACCATGGATTTATCATCCTCTTCCATGATTCCATCCCTCGCCCGTTCAACTATAAATACTAGTCACCCTACGTGTTTTTCCTTTACCTTCTGAGTTTGTGCGTTGTCTCTGATTTGTTTTGCAAGTCCTCGGTCCTTTCGTTGTGGGAAAGCCGACTGCCATCGGTTGTGTTGTGAGTCTGTTCATTCAAGTTGTCACATCTCCTTCATTTTCAGTCATGGTTTGAATCATGTTGGAGTTCGTCGCAAGCTAGTGCGTCGGGCGATAGTTCTTCTTGCAGTCAGCCTCTCTTTTTCGGAGTTCTTTCTCGTCACGCTGAATTTCTTTCCACATCCAAATTCCATGTCTCGCTACAAGTATCTCAGCACCTTTCCACCATGCCATAATTTTCTATCGTGCTTCCCTACTGCGCTAAGCCTACTGTTGTTGTTTATCACAACTTCAATCTCCTTTTGCATCGAATTTTTTCATAGCATCTAGTGGCCATGTAGTGAACTCCTAGAGTTGGTTTTGATTGTCACACAAAGTTTCTGTCACTTCCATTCCGATAGGTCTCTGCGAAGTATATCATTCTCCATTTGTCGCATAAAGAGGGTGTTATCATTCATTACCGTGCACACGAAACAAATACACATTTGCATCATGACAACATCCCAAGACATAAGGCAAAAGGCACGAAGTGACAGAGCCGTGAGGTTCGAACCTCGGGACTTGGAATTAATCAACGAAGATCTGAATATCAGGACATATTTTGAACAAGTCGTATGTATGCATTATTGTGAGAAGATCGAAGGATACAACACGAAGTTGGCTGAACAATTCGCTCTCATGTTTAAGGGGTTCTGCATGACCATTGCAGGAATCACATTACGAGTGATGGAGGAAACTATGTCAGCCGCAACGGAGATCCCTCTATGTGGTGAAAGGTGATCTAAGGGCATGCCTTTATACATATTATGCTATGAAGACTTTATCAAGCCAAATTGCCTGAACGAGAAAATCAGAGCGGGCGTTCTGAGTCGGTATCTCCGAGAGCATTTCCAAAAGATCCTAAAGGTGATTAGAAGGTATTTCACCTATGAATTAAGGTCTGACAGAATATACTCACATCACATCAGGTTGTTGATGCACTTCAAAAGGAAAATGCCTTTGAACTTACCTTTCTTCTTGCATCGAATCCTAGAAAGGGTAGCAGATAGCATCTAGGCCGAAGCTGACCAGCCGAGGAAGAACTTATTTCATATATCATTGATCAAGTTGTTGGTAGTCAAGGAATTAAGATGGTTGGACAAAGACTAGGATTCATTTCTAATCAGCCGACATCTCCAGAGACCCCAAAAGAGACTTCCCTCTACCCACAGGGGAAACAACATTCGTAGCGCGTGGGAAAGAATGGAAGAGGCCTAGGAAAAGGAAAGTCAATAGAATACTCGTAATCCAAACAACCAACACCCCGAAAAAGAGGCAGGTCGAGGTTGATCAAGAAGCCCGAGGAGACCCAAGCTCCCAACGAACCACACACCCAGTTTGTTGTTGAGAAGTTACTCATGCGCGTTGTTCGGCTAGAACTTGTTGAAGGTTCAAGCAGGGGGATTAGTGAAAGACGGAGAAGGTCGAGCACTGAAAACATGGAGGTTCAGGAGTCGTCACAGTAGCTGAAGCAAGAACAAATCGATATTTCCAAATTATATCAGGAGAACAGAGAATTGAGAAAACAGTTAGCAGAAAAGACTGTTGAAACGAAAACGTCGCAGAGCCAAGAAGGGAATGCAAATTGGCTCAAAAGATAACTTAGAGAAGTGCAAGACATAATCATTCAGCTGCGTGAGGAACAAAGGATGTCAGATAAAAAAATCGTGGAGCACTTCAAGGAATGTGGACCGACCATGGATAATTTCTGTGTGACTCTTGCCAGTACTCAAACAAAGATGAAAGAGGATACGGTCTTGTGGAGACAAGTGAAGAATATGGAAGACGAAACTAGTCTCTTAGGAAAACACTTAGAGTATTAAGGTTGTAGGTGAGGCCAAAGGCATGATTTACATGACCCCATTTTTGTATTTTTGAACGTGGCACATAACTTTTGTCCCCTCGTGTCTTGTTTCCTACCGAGAAACAAGAAGTCTGACAGACACCCACGTGGTGGATATTCGTCGCACAGATGTTGTAAACCCACTTGTTGAGAAGGAAAAGTGTAGGTGAAACACATGATAGTTTTGGAGGATATGCGTGGTCCCCCGACTGTCGTCTCCACCTAGGAAACAAGAGTGACAACCAACAAACATCTACCACACCAACTCACCACACCAACTCGCCACGTGCATACTACAATCAATGATCACACGACAAAAACTAGAGCCCGTTACATTGGGTGGCAGAGTTTCTGACAATGCGCTCGATCATTCGGGTAACCACTCAAAGTAGAAATATCGATGCATCACCTCCTAATGATTGAATCTTACTGATGACTGAATGATCATGACGAAAACGTCGGTTATGACATGATTGGGTGCATTCATGTTTCCATTTTTAGTAAACTCTATTCGAAAGGTCATTTGGCAGGGAATAACCAGAACCAAAATTCTAGGAGAAGTAGTTTGAGGCATAGCAACCCAAGGGGCACAATATTTTCTATATATTCTATCCTTTCAATGTAAGTTGGGTTGGTAAAGTAGTGTAGACAATAGACTATTGAATGTAATCTTTGAACCGGATTGAAATATAATGTAGAAGTCCTGAGGCTTTGACGAAAAGATTCTAATGGTGGTGGTTTGATGTATTGTGATCCCATCTATGTATGTACTTCCTGTTTCATGTATATTCATGCCTTTCCTTTGTTTAAATTGGAACGTTTAATAAGTATAAAATTCATCACGTGGTTCTTTAGACTTCGCCATTTAAACTCTGTGTTTTCTTCTAAGTAATTTAGAATTCACCTTTAATGGTGCTCTGAGTTGCTTTATGTACTCTTTTTTACGCCACACATAATGACATTTGAACTAAAAGACCATTGCCTTCTTAGCCTTTATCCTCTCAAAGTTTGATTTACCAAGTCATTAATTTCTCTCTCTTTCAGGAGGTTGACTCCATAGCCCAAGGTTCTGTATTTCCTTGCCAGTGAAACCAAAAACATTTCACAAACACAATAAATCTAGCCGACAATTCAAAGTCATTATATGTTAGAGACTAAGTCTCAGAGAGAGCCCTATCTAGGTTGGAAAGGCTAGTTTCTAGTCTTAAAGTTGGTCTGTAGGTTACCTCTATCATTTGTTTTCTCAACCAAACAAATTTACAAAGAGCTAACATCTTGGCACCGTTGTCGAGGAAGAAATTAAAAAAAATTCCCTGGGAAAATGACTAAAGTTGTAGTTTTGACCCCTGAGGGTAACAGTGGGTTAGACATCTATATTGGTTGAAAACTATTTTACCTTGGTGACTCCAATAAATAAGACCAGAAACATAGAGTAGTCAGAATCAGAAATCCTGGCTCCAAAGAAAGTTTATACCAGAGCGAACCCTGATCCATAACCTGTAACGCCTGTGTCTGATCTCGAAAAACTTCTATGCAAAGAAAAAGAACAAATACCAGACCCATTCTATTACATGGACATAAATCTATATTTACCCAAGGATGGATTATAGATCATCAATGATCTTGACTTCGATATACTATTTGAGCAAACTCAATTTAGGTCTAAATCATAATCCTACTTGGATGAGATAGTCTTCGATGATAAAAGGTTCCAATATGTGATACCAACTAACCCCCTATGAACTTCCATAATCCCCACTCAGACCATCCATCATTATCAAAATCATCCCAGAGTTATGGCCTCCATATTCGCCCCTCTTTCCTTACCAACCCAACTACATGATTTTCTGCATAACTATAATCAGAGGATCAAGTTATATGATGCTGAGGGAAATGCTTCTACCCAAAATCACTTGGATTGGTTCAATAATTTTGTTGACCTGAAAGAGGTCGATCACGAGGACACAAAAATGAGATTATTTGCGGAGAGCCTCTCAAGGGAGGTCAGAAAATTGTTCAAGGCCCTTCAAGCAACAAGCATCCATGATTTTACAGCTTTTGAAACATTGTTTCTAACCAGATGGGGTGATAAAAAGAATCCTCTTCAATTACTAACTCAGTACAACAATATAAAAGATCACTAGAGGAAACAATGCAAGAGTTTTCAGCCATATTCATGAAGGTTTATAACTTAATCCCCACGAAAGTCAAATCACCTCCCGGAGTTGCCCAACTTTGATACGCTGATTCTTTTGACAGTGATTTTTCCTTGCTGCTAAGAGAGAGAAGATCTAATACCTTAGGTTCTATGATGAGCGACGTTATTGAAGTTGAAGTAAATCTGATGGCGTCGGGAAGGATCAAACAAAATTTTGACATAAATGGGAAGAATCCCCAAGGGGACACGCAACCCTCTATGTCTCGGTCGTCAGACAAAAAATTCGACTTGATGATGAAGACTATGGAAATGATGTACGTGGAAAACAAGCCTTCCACCAGGAAGCAAAACAATTTCCAGCATAGAAATCAAAACTTTAGAAGAGCTCCAGTTTTGTAGATCAGGAAAAGGGACCAGAAAGATCAAGGTGATCAATATATAAGACCCCCTTTCCAAAACAACTACGCAAATGAAGAATTTGATAAGATGATCCAAGACCAGATGCATTGTTGCGAAGATACAAATACATACATGTTCTTAACAAAGGGATAACACGATCAATTTATGGACTCGAATGATGGTTTTATGCTGGAGAATGATGATACGTTGTCTTCAGAAATGTAGGAGTTCAGGAAGGGATATCACAATGCAATCATTTAGTTTCAAAACCAATATAACCTCAGGAGTAGAAATATGCTTGCAGAGCCTCCGAAGACAAATCCCACAAAGGAACCCCAGGTGAATACTCCTTCTTCAAGCCAACCAAAGAAAGGTAATTCAACAAGGGATGTGACAGAGAAAGGAAAATCAAAGGAATAATCCCTAAAGAAAGCACCTGAGGCAAGGAAACGAGCATCAAAGAGGTAGATAAAGCTCCTCCTCCTTTTAATTTTGAGAGCGAAATGACCAAAATCAAAATCTTTGTTCCTTTTAATGAGCTAATCAAGAAGGGAGAGTATAGAAACCAGATCATTAAGATGTTAAATATGGAGGAATCTCCTGACACTCTGAACATCCAAGACGACCACTCTGCCATCTTATTTCATCCGTGCGTAGAAGAAAGTGGTGATACCGATGATGTTCCTCCTTTCTATGTCAGTCTCAAAATTCATGACATGACTTTGCATAACGCCATGTTGGATTCGAGTGTGTCACATAATCTCATGCCAAAAGTGGTCATGGATGAGTTAGGATTGGACGTCACAAGACCTTATAAAAATATTCTCTTTCGACACAAGAAAGGTGAAATATTTGGGTTTGATCAAAGACTTGGTCGTGTCATTATCTCAAATTACATCGAAGAATCTGGTCATGGACATGGTGGTTGCCGACATTCCCCCAAAATTCGAGATGTTGTTATCCAGATCTTGGGCCGAAAAATTAAAAGAAACCTTGCAGATGGACATGTCTTATGCTACCATCCATGTTTTCAGCCAAGAAAGAATACTGTACAGAGAGGTGCTGCTCAAGTACACAGTAAGTAGAAAAACCCAGTCGAATAATCATCCTATCTACTTCGCCGACATTGAAATCGACTCCTCTATTTTTATAATGACTTGATTTTTGAAGAGGGGGAGCCAACAACTGTCATGACTGTCGAAGACAAGACTGAGCATCAAACAGAGGAAAACACAAATCAAACCATGCAGAAAATGAAATGTGGAATATGATCTTCAACGGAGTTGTCAGTAGGGAGGGAGCCGGAGCTAGTATGTGGATCAACCCTCCCAAAGTGGGCACAAAACTCTGCTCTTACAATCTCGCCTTTGATTATACAAATAACATGGCCGAATACGAGACACTAATTTTGGGTTTGAGAACTTTAAAGGAATTGGGTGCTAAAAGGATAGCGGTGCATGGATATTCTGAGCTCATCATAAATCATGTAAAGGGTATATACCAGTCCAAGCATCCCATACTAAGAACATATAGAAATCTAGTGTTGGAT
>ML807991.1:127027-138773 GCA_009831015.1 Picea engelmannii
TTGTCCCAGGCTGGAACCATGAACCCTTCTTAGGGGATTTCTCTCAGGTTTGTAAGCTAAGAGTAAGGCTTCACATAGCTGCTATATTCCACATCTCACAGGTTTGTAAGCTGGAGGATGTCTCCTATAGCTACATTCATCAAAACTCCCTCTCATCTAGGGAGGCATTCTCCATCATGCCAAGATTCTCACGGAAATACTCGAACTTTGTCTTGGCAAGTGGTTTAGTGAAGATATAAGAAATTTTTTCATGGGTGGAAAGATACTGAACATGAACTGTCTTCCTTTGCACCATGTCTCTGATACAGTGGTACTTGATTTCAATATGTTTTGATTTGTCATGAAATACTAGGTTCTTTGAGAGCTTCACACAGCTCTGGTTGTCACAATGAATGATAGTTGGATCCATCTCATGATCTAACAAGTTTGTTAAGAGTTTGCGAAGCCATACAGCTTCACGAACTGCCATGCTTAGTGCAATGTATTATGCCTCTGTTGTACTCAAAGCCACAGATATTTGTTTTCTGTTGCACCAGAAAACCATGGCTAAACCTAGGGTGAAGTAGTTACCTGAGGTGCTTTTTCTGTCCACTACACTTCTTGCCTAGTTTGCATCAGCATACCCTT
The DNA here is from genome assembly GCA_009831015.1 of Picea engelmannii. NCBI lineage: Eukaryota > Viridiplantae > Streptophyta > Pinopsida > Pinales > Pinaceae > Picea > Picea engelmannii. The sequence goes on from ML807991.1 coordinate 127,655, forward strand.
CCAGGCTTAGGTCCACATTTTTTTCATATCTTAGTCCATAACCAATTGTGCCTTGTAAGTATCTCAATACGTGTTTTGCAACTATCCAATGTGTCTGTTTTGGTTGGCTCATAAACTGGCTAAGAACATTTACTGCATAGCAAATGTCTGGTTTGGTGTTAACTAGATACATCAAGGATCCAATAAGTTGTTGATATAAATGTGGATCTACGTCTCCTGAATCAATATCATTCATCTTCTTCAGGTCCATTACCATTGGAGTTGACATGGATTTACAGTCTGTCATTTGGAATCTTTTCAGAATCTCCAAGGTATATTTTCCTTGACTTAGCTGGAAAATATCATATGATCTTTTCCATACTTCTAGTCCCAACAAATAATGCATTTGGCCCAAATCCTTCATTTCAAATTTGTCAGTTAATGCTTGTTTGCATTCAACGATGAGTCTTTCTGAGCCGATTATGAAAAGATCATCCACATATAGAACTAGAATCAAGCATTCATTTCCATTAATTCTATAATATAAGTTTGGGTCGACTGAGATTTTGTTAAAACCCAAACTCATCAAGAACCCATCCATTTTCTCGTACTAAGAACATGTGTCTTGTTTTAGGTCGTACAGGGCTTTCTTCAATATGCAAACATGAGATTTTTCGTTGTGTATAACGAAACCTTCTGGTTGTTCAATATAGACTTCTTCCTCAATTTCTCCATTGAGAAAAGTTCTCTTTACATCCATCTGATGTAGCTTCCATCCCATGGAAGCAACTAGTGCAATGATGGATTGAATGGAGGTATATCTGGCTACTGGTGCAAAATTCTCATCATAGTCGACTCCCTCTATTTGTGAGAACCCTCTAGCCACAAATCTTGCTTTGTATTTTTCAATGCTTCCATCAACAACATGTTTGATTTTGTAAATCCATTTGGAAGTTACCAAAGACTTCCCTTATGGTCTTGGGATAACATCCCATACATCATTCTTTAGTATAGATTGATATTCTTCAGTCATGACATCTTTCCATACTTGTTCACCTGAGGCTTCTCCATGACAGGTTGGTTCTGAATCAATAATGTGAGTCATAGATGAAAGGTATCTAGAGAATATCTTAGGTCTCTTTCTTTTTCTAATTGCTCCTTGTGGAGCTTTATGTATTTCTTCTTCTTCTAACATTTGGCGTGCCCAAGCAGGTCTTTTATGTCCAATAGTGATGTCTCTGGGTATATTACTTGGGGCAACCAAATATGCTGGAGGAACTGGATCAACTGGTGTTGTTGGCTCATCTAGAACAATATATGTCTCCCTCTGAACTATTGAATGAGAAGGAGGTATTGTTTCACCATCTATTTCCATCTGATCTTCTCTGGATTTATGGAAGGCTACTTCTTCTTCAAAAGTAACGTCTCTGCTTACTTCAATTTGTCTTTGTCCTGGGATGTAGATTCGGTATGCTTTTGAGGATTCACTATATCCTACAAATGTACCTTTTCTTCCCGAAGGTTCTACTTTGGATCTCTTTTCTTTGGGTACATGAAGGTACACTGGACATCCAAATATTCTGAAGTGTATGATATCAGGTTTCACTTTGGTGAATGATTCTTCTGGAGTAATGTTCTTCAGGATCTGATGAGGGCTACGATTTTGAACATATACTGCAGTCATACATGCTTCTTCCCATAGAGTCGTGGGTAGACTCTAATCATTTATCATTTCCTTAGTTGCTTCAATGATGGTTATGTTTTTCCTTTCAGCAACCCCATTTTGTTGAGGGTTGTAAGGAACTGTGAGCTCCCTCTTGATCACTTCTTCAATACAAAAATTGATGAATTATTTTGAGGTGTAATCTCCTCCATTGTTTGATCTCAATACTTTGATTTTTCTTCCGGTCAAGTTTTCAACCTGAGATTTGAATTCTTGGAATTTGGAAAGGACTCCATCCTTGTTCTTCAGGAAGTAGATCCAAGTTTTCCTGGAGTGGTCATCTATGAATAGTACATAGTACAAGTACCCATTTAAGTATGCAAAATTCATTGGTCCACATACATCTGAATGAATCAAGTCCAAGATTTCCTTGGATCTGTTGTCACTGCTGGGAAAGTATCCTTTAACATTTTTACCAAGGCCAAAAACTTTGCAAATGCCTTCCTGCTGGATCTGGATCTCTGGTAGACCTGTTACCATTTTCCTCAGAGTTGGAAGAGCTCTATAATGAATGTGAGCAAGCCTTCTATGCCATAACTCACTTAGGCTGATAGCGTCATGTCGTAAGGCTTGAGTTGGTTTGATGGTCAACTTGTATAAGTTGTTATCTCTGACGCCGATTACTTTGGAAGAGTTGATATGAGAGTCTTTGTGCCATGCAAGGAATCTTCCTTCTGAGAAAGTAATTTTGTAACCTTTGTCTTCAAGTGCTGAAATAGAGACAAGGTTTCTCTTCATTCCTGGTACATATAGAACCTCTTCCAGTTTGAGCTGCATATCTGAATCTAATTGGAAGGTGGAGGTTCCAACTCCTCCCACACTATATCTAGCATCATCTCCAAGGACAACATGTATACGTGTCTCTTTTTCAATGAAGTGTGTTAAATGATTTATAATACTGGTCATGTGCCTAGAGGCACCACTGTCAATTATCCAAGTATTTTCATTGATAGGAACCATACCTGAGAGTGATGAGATGTTGATGTCTTCATTGCTTTGGAGTCTTATGTTGAGCTTGCTTCCCATCATGGAATTTTTCATCTTCACAAACCCTTTTTCAACTAGGATAGAAAACCTAACGGCTAGGCTAGGCTAGCACTTTTAGGTTTTGTTGGGCTTATGACTTCCAAAAATAAGCCTTTAAATATGATAACTTCTTCAATAATTTCTCATAAATATGATTCAGAATTTTGACGAAACCCTAGCAACCCTTAGGGTCAAAATTTTGAAAATGCCCGGAATTTAGTTCTGAGACTTGTTGGAGGTACGCTAAAGGAGGTCATACCCTTCTAAGTATTTTTTCGCCCAAGCGTCCAAGTTTGAGTGGTGAAAATTCTCTGAAAATGAGGTCGTACGGATTTTCTGGAAACCCTAGGAGGGTCATATGGTGTTTACAAATGAGAGAGTAAAATATCTGGAGAAGGCTTGTGCAATGGGATCTTCAAGACCTATTCTTTGATACCATGTTGATTTTTCATAAGCTAGGTTAAGGATGTACTTCATTTCAATTTAGTCATGTCTTAACCATAAACAATCATATTGCAATAAACAAGATCACAAAAAAAAACACCATGCACAAGAACACAAGATATATCCTGGGAAACCCTTCTCAAACAAGGGAGAAAAACCCAGCCAAATCCTTTGCTATATTTTTCAAGAAAAATAACTTTCAACACCAAGAATGACTTAGCACACAAGAGGGTGCTTAATCCCTAGAAGAATAGCTCCCAAGAGAGATGCACACCTTTTCCAAAGAGAAGTACTTGCTGAAATTTCAAAAACACACAAGAAGGATATCATTCTACAATGGAGAATCATCCCCTACTTATATTAGACTTTGACCAATTAACAAGGACGTCTATTGGTACAACAGGTCCGACCTCTCTAAGTCAAATATAATTATTATTATACTTATTATTATAATTAATTTTCACATTATTAATTATCTTATTTATATTAATCATATTAACATAGGGATGACGTATACCCTTTACATAATCAGTAGGGTTACAGGTAGGTCTGACTCTTGAACAATATATAACAAAGGATCTGATACACCCATTAGTGCTCATCCACTAGGGGCACATCCATAGGGATGCCATAGGTCTGATTCACTACATGACATAGATGAACGCAATCTACACACGTTCACTTGTGCTCGTCCACAGGCACGTCCACTCTACAGATCTGCTTTCCCACTACCACCAACAGGAGAATCATATGGAACCTTCTTGTCAACTCTACTGCTTAGAGGAGGCCATCACATCATCTTTATTTCTGTTCACATGATGATGTGCCCAAGTCTTTTGGGATTTCCCAGGTTCACCTTGTGCTCAGCCACAGGCACGTCCTAACTCAACAGATCGTTTTTCCACCAGATAATCATCTGGAGTTCTTCTCTCTCACGTCATGGAGGAGGTCATCTCTACGTTCCTAGATTTGTCCCAGGATGGAACCACAAACCCACTCTTATAGGCTTTCTCTCAGGTTTGTAAGCTAAGAGTAAGGCTTCACATAGCTTCTATATTCCACATCTCATAGGTTTTTAAGTTGGAGGATGTCTCCTATAGCTATATTCATCAACATTTAGGTGGCAAGTACAAGTAGACATATCCACACTCGAACTCCTATGTACCCGCATATGTTGAACTCTAGCTCATGAGTCTAATACAACTCAAATTAGGGGTACATATGCCTTCACTGGTCTTACAACCTTTTTATATGCAACATCACTATAAATTTAATAAACTGACACAAGTGACCAACACCATTCCTCAAACTCAACATATCATTGGTGACTAACACCAATTCAAGCACTTTCCAAGAGCTTTCTCTTGAAGACATTGTTAGCTCCATAATTTTTTCAGTTAGAGTAAGTCCTAGATGAGTCGTAGTTCATGTGTTGAAGCGTGTGAAGTCAGGTGCTGAATAACGAATGAATTGAAGTCAGCAAGTGGCGGGTTTGGCCCTTGGAGTCGGGAAAGGGCATCATAATAAGTCATGTGCAACTTGTAAAGGTCATTTTCCCAAAATATCGATTCTTGTCAGAAAGAGGGAATTTACGTGCCAGAGGTCGAGGCAAGTTGTTGGAATAAAGGTCACGTTGACGGATATAATGACCATCATCACCTAATTATGAAGTCAGAAAGGTTAAGAAATCACGACGCTCATATCACATATACTCTGCAGCTCTTATCATCTGTACTTTGCACACTTCAAAGTGTACCCATCGCACGAGTTTGCTGCGCAAATCTTCAACCTTCTTCCAAAATTCTCGTCACCATGGATTTATCATCCTCTTCCATGATTCCATCCCTCGCCCGTTCAACTATAAATACTAGTCACCCTACGTGTTTTTCCTTTACCTTCTGAGTTTGTGCGTTGTCTCTGATTTGTTTTGCAAGTCCTCGGTCCTTTCGTTGTGGGAAAGCCGACTGCCATCGGTTGTGTTGTGAGTCTGTTCATTCAAGTTGTCACATCTCCTTCATTTTCAGTCATGGTTTGAATCATGTTGGAGTTCGTCGCAAGCTAGTGCGTCGGGCGATAGTTCTTCTTGCAGTCAGCCTCTCTTTTTCGGAGTTCTTTCTCGTCACGCTGAATTTCTTTCCACATCCAAATTCCATGTCTCGCTACAAGTATCTCAGCACCTTTCCACCATGCCATAATTTTCTATCGTGCTTCCCTACTGCGCTAAGCCTACTGTTGTTGTTTATCACAACTTCAATCTCCTTTTGCATCGAATTTTTTCATAGCATCTAGTGGCCATGTAGTGAACTCCTAGAGTTGGTTTTGATTGTCACACAAAGTTTCTGTCACTTCCATTCCGATAGGTCTCTGCGAAGTATATCATTCTCCATTTGTCGCATAAAGAGGGTGTTATCATTCATTACCGTGCACACGAAACAAATACACATTTGCATCATGACAACATCCCAAGACATAAGGCAAAAGGCACGAAGTGACAGAGCCGTGAGGTTCGAACCTCGGGACTTGGAATTAATCAACGAAGATCTGAATATCAGGACATATTTTGAACAAGTCGTATGTATGCATTATTGTGAGAAGATCGAAGGATACAACACGAAGTTGGCTGAACAATTCGCTCTCATGTTTAAGGGGTTCTGCATGACCATTGCAGGAATCACATTACGAGTGATGGAGGAAACTATGTCAGCCGCAACGGAGATCCCTCTATGTGGTGAAAGGTGATCTAAGGGCATGCCTTTATACATATTATGCTATGAAGACTTTATCAAGCCAAATTGCCTGAACGAGAAAATCAGAGCGGGCGTTCTGAGTCGGTATCTCCGAGAGCATTTCCAAAAGATCCTAAAGGTGATTAGAAGGTATTTCACCTATGAATTAAGGTCTGACAGAATATACTCACATCACATCAGGTTGTTGATGCACTTCAAAAGGAAAATGCCTTTGAACTTACCTTTCTTCTTGCATCGAATCCTAGAAAGGGTAGCAGATAGCATCTAGGCCGAAGCTGACCAGCCGAGGAAGAACTTATTTCATATATCATTGATCAAGTTGTTGGTAGTCAAGGAATTAAGATGGTTGGACAAAGACTAGGATTCATTTCTAATCAGCCGACATCTCCAGAGACCCCAAAAGAGACTTCCCTCTACCCACAGGGGAAACAACATTCGTAGCGCGTGGGAAAGAATGGAAGAGGCCTAGGAAAAGGAAAGTCAATAGAATACTCGTAATCCAAACAACCAACACCCCGAAAAAGAGGCAGGTCGAGGTTGATCAAGAAGCCCGAGGAGACCCAAGCTCCCAACGAACCACACACCCAGTTTGTTGTTGAGAAGTTACTCATGCGCGTTGTTCGGCTAGAACTTGTTGAAGGTTCAAGCAGGGGGATTAGTGAAAGACGGAGAAGGTCGAGCACTGAAAACATGGAGGTTCAGGAGTCGTCACAGTAGCTGAAGCAAGAACAAATCGATATTTCCAAATTATATCAGGAGAACAGAGAATTGAGAAAACAGTTAGCAGAAAAGACTGTTGAAACGAAAACGTCGCAGAGCCAAGAAGGGAATGCAAATTGGCTCAAAAGATAACTTAGAGAAGTGCAAGACATAATCATTCAGCTGCGTGAGGAACAAAGGATGTCAGATAAAAAAATCGTGGAGCACTTCAAGGAATGTGGACCGACCATGGATAATTTCTGTGTGACTCTTGCCAGTACTCAAACAAAGATGAAAGAGGATACGGTCTTGTGGAGACAAGTGAAGAATATGGAAGACGAAACTAGTCTCTTAGGAAAACACTTAGAGTATTAAGGTTGTAGGTGAGGCCAAAGGCATGATTTACATGACCCCATTTTTGTATTTTTGAACGTGGCACATAACTTTTGTCCCCTCGTGTCTTGTTTCCTACCGAGAAACAAGAAGTCTGACAGACACCCACGTGGTGGATATTCGTCGCACAGATGTTGTAAACCCACTTGTTGAGAAGGAAAAGTGTAGGTGAAACACATGATAGTTTTGGAGGATATGCGTGGTCCCCCGACTGTCGTCTCCACCTAGGAAACAAGAGTGACAACCAACAAACATCTACCACACCAACTCACCACACCAACTCGCCACGTGCATACTACAATCAATGATCACACGACAAAAACTAGAGCCCGTTACATTGGGTGGCAGAGTTTCTGACAATGCGCTCGATCATTCGGGTAACCACTCAAAGTAGAAATATCGATGCATCACCTCCTAATGATTGAATCTTACTGATGACTGAATGATCATGACGAAAACGTCGGTTATGACATGATTGGGTGCATTCATGTTTCCATTTTTAGTAAACTCTATTCGAAAGGTCATTTGGCAGGGAATAACCAGAACCAAAATTCTAGGAGAAGTAGTTTGAGGCATAGCAACCCAAGGGGCACAATATTTTCTATATATTCTATCCTTTCAATGTAAGTTGGGTTGGTAAAGTAGTGTAGACAATAGACTATTGAATGTAATCTTTGAACCGGATTGAAATATAATGTAGAAGTCCTGAGGCTTTGACGAAAAGATTCTAATGGTGGTGGTTTGATGTATTGTGATCCCATCTATGTATGTACTTCCTGTTTCATGTATATTCATGCCTTTCCTTTGTTTAAATTGGAACGTTTAATAAGTATAAAATTCATCACGTGGTTCTTTAGACTTCGCCATTTAAACTCTGTGTTTTCTTCTAAGTAATTTAGAATTCACCTTTAATGGTGCTCTGAGTTGCTTTATGTACTCTTTTTTACGCCACACATAATGACATTTGAACTAAAAGACCATTGCCTTCTTAGCCTTTATCCTCTCAAAGTTTGATTTACCAAGTCATTAATTTCTCTCTCTTTCAGGAGGTTGACTCCATAGCCCAAGGTTCTGTATTTCCTTGCCAGTGAAACCAAAAACATTTCACAAACACAATAAATCTAGCCGACAATTCAAAGTCATTATATGTTAGAGACTAAGTCTCAGAGAGAGCCCTATCTAGGTTGGAAAGGCTAGTTTCTAGTCTTAAAGTTGGTCTGTAGGTTACCTCTATCATTTGTTTTCTCAACCAAACAAATTTACAAAGAGCTAACATCTTGGCACCGTTGTCGAGGAAGAAATTAAAAAAAATTCCCTGGGAAAATGACTAAAGTTGTAGTTTTGACCCCTGAGGGTAACAGTGGGTTAGACATCTATATTGGTTGAAAACTATTTTACCTTGGTGACTCCAATAAATAAGACCAGAAACATAGAGTAGTCAGAATCAGAAATCCTGGCTCCAAAGAAAGTTTATACCAGAGCGAACCCTGATCCATAACCTGTAACGCCTGTGTCTGATCTCGAAAAACTTCTATGCAAAGAAAAAGAACAAATACCAGACCCATTCTATTACATGGACATAAATCTATATTTACCCAAGGATGGATTATAGATCATCAATGATCTTGACTTCGATATACTATTTGAGCAAACTCAATTTAGGTCTAAATCATAATCCTACTTGGATGAGATAGTCTTCGATGATAAAAGGTTCCAATATGTGATACCAACTAACCCCCTATGAACTTCCATAATCCCCACTCAGACCATCCATCATTATCAAAATCATCCCAGAGTTATGGCCTCCATATTCGCCCCTCTTTCCTTACCAACCCAACTACATGATTTTCTGCATAACTATAATCAGAGGATCAAGTTATATGATGCTGAGGGAAATGCTTCTACCCAAAATCACTTGGATTGGTTCAATAATTTTGTTGACCTGAAAGAGGTCGATCACGAGGACACAAAAATGAGATTATTTGCGGAGAGCCTCTCAAGGGAGGTCAGAAAATTGTTCAAGGCCCTTCAAGCAACAAGCATCCATGATTTTACAGCTTTTGAAACATTGTTTCTAACCAGATGGGGTGATAAAAAGAATCCTCTTCAATTACTAACTCAGTACAACAATATAAAAGATCACTAGAGGAAACAATGCAAGAGTTTTCAGCCATATTCATGAAGGTTTATAACTTAATCCCCACGAAAGTCAAATCACCTCCCGGAGTTGCCCAACTTTGATACGCTGATTCTTTTGACAGTGATTTTTCCTTGCTGCTAAGAGAGAGAAGATCTAATACCTTAGGTTCTATGATGAGCGACGTTATTGAAGTTGAAGTAAATCTGATGGCGTCGGGAAGGATCAAACAAAATTTTGACATAAATGGGAAGAATCCCCAAGGGGACACGCAACCCTCTATGTCTCGGTCGTCAGACAAAAAATTCGACTTGATGATGAAGACTATGGAAATGATGTACGTGGAAAACAAGCCTTCCACCAGGAAGCAAAACAATTTCCAGCATAGAAATCAAAACTTTAGAAGAGCTCCAGTTTTGTAGATCAGGAAAAGGGACCAGAAAGATCAAGGTGATCAATATATAAGACCCCCTTTCCAAAACAACTACGCAAATGAAGAATTTGATAAGATGATCCAAGACCAGATGCATTGTTGCGAAGATACAAATACATACATGTTCTTAACAAAGGGATAACACGATCAATTTATGGACTCGAATGATGGTTTTATGCTGGAGAATGATGATACGTTGTCTTCAGAAATGTAGGAGTTCAGGAAGGGATATCACAATGCAATCATTTAGTTTCAAAACCAATATAACCTCAGGAGTAGAAATATGCTTGCAGAGCCTCCGAAGACAAATCCCACAAAGGAACCCCAGGTGAATACTCCTTCTTCAAGCCAACCAAAGAAAGGTAATTCAACAAGGGATGTGACAGAGAAAGGAAAATCAAAGGAATAATCCCTAAAGAAAGCACCTGAGGCAAGGAAACGAGCATCAAAGAGGTAGATAAAGCTCCTCCTCCTTTTAATTTTGAGAGCGAAATGACCAAAATCAAAATCTTTGTTCCTTTTAATGAGCTAATCAAGAAGGGAGAGTATAGAAACCAGATCATTAAGATGTTAAATATGGAGGAATCTCCTGACACTCTGAACATCCAAGACGACCACTCTGCCATCTTATTTCATCCGTGCGTAGAAGAAAGTGGTGATACCGATGATGTTCCTCCTTTCTATGTCAGTCTCAAAATTCATGACATGACTTTGCATAACGCCATGTTGGATTCGAGTGTGTCACATAATCTCATGCCAAAAGTGGTCATGGATGAGTTAGGATTGGACGTCACAAGACCTTATAAAAATATTCTCTTTCGACACAAGAAAGGTGAAATATTTGGGTTTGATCAAAGACTTGGTCGTGTCATTATCTCAAATTACATCGAAGAATCTGGTCATGGACATGGTGGTTGCCGACATTCCCCCAAAATTCGAGATGTTGTTATCCAGATCTTGGGCCGAAAAATTAAAAGAAACCTTGCAGATGGACATGTCTTATGCTACCATCCATGTTTTCAGCCAAGAAAGAATACTGTACAGAGAGGTGCTGCTCAAGTACACAGTAAGTAGAAAAACCCAGTCGAATAATCATCCTATCTACTTCGCCGACATTGAAATCGACTCCTCTATTTTTATAATGACTTGATTTTTGAAGAGGGGGAGCCAACAACTGTCATGACTGTCGAAGACAAGACTGAGCATCAAACAGAGGAAAACACAAATCAAACCATGCAGAAAATGAAATGTGGAATATGATCTTCAACGGAGTTGTCAGTAGGGAGGGAGCCGGAGCTAGTATGTGGATCAACCCTCCCAAAGTGGGCACAAAACTCTGCTCTTACAATCTCGCCTTTGATTATACAAATAACATGGCCGAATACGAGACACTAATTTTGGGTTTGAGAACTTTAAAGGAATTGGGTGCTAAAAGGATAGCGGTGCATGGATATTCTGAGCTCATCATAAATCATGTAAAGGGTATATACCAGTCCAAGCATCCCATACTAAGAACATATAGAAATCTAGTGTTGGAT
>ML807992.1:103942-115105 GCA_009831015.1 Picea engelmannii
ATAACTTTCCCTTCTCTATACTCATGTATGGTATGCCCCATTTTCATTTGGAACTCCTTCTCCAAAAGTATAATTATTTTGGGATAGTTCCACATCTAATCATATCACTATTCAATGAGCCGAAACTCCTTTTTTCCTATAATGCTTTGAAAAAATTAGATGTTTTTTTGGATAAATTAAACCTTTTGTCATGTTCTCCATTAGATTACCCTTCCAATGACCATACTCATGCATCAATTTTAGTTTTGAGCTGAAAGTTGTGGCTTTGTGAATATTCCATTTCTACTCAATTGCACCCTTTTCTCATTGATACCATCTGGTTGAGAGGTCATATTCTACCACCTGTAGAAAAAAATATGTTAGGACAGGGATTCTTTTATATCAGGAATATATATTTTTCCTAATTTTGAACACAAAAAAATTCAAATTTGGGATATAATGCACAAATCAAATTCTGCATAATTCTGGAATTGTCAACTTTTCCCTTTCTATATTTTCTCCATACTTAGAATTTTTTAACGAAAACCACTATCTTCGAAATAGAGTGTAACTGGGAAAAATTTAGTACAACAAAGTTGTATGTATTCTTGAGGAGGTAAACTATCGAGTAAATAGAATTTTCCATATTTTTTATATGAGGTCCCTTTTCCACCTTTGAAGATCTCATAAATCTCCAAAAAGTATCTCCAAATAGTGGATTTTGGCTTGTTTTTGCGTCTCTATTATAAATCTTTTGAAATTTGGATAATTTCTCCACTTTTTTCCTTCAATCCTTCTCCCTTGATTCAGTGTAAAATTTGTGTTAGCAATAGGGCCTCTATAAAAGAGTACCACCATATTCTTTAAAATCCACCAATTCATGGTTTCTACAAATATGAAATAGAATTAGACAATGGCCATCAATAGAATTTTTTTATTCCATCTCAGTGCAAACCTATGCTTGAAATTTCACCTAGTTCTCAACTTTTCAACTCCTGTTATAGATAGAACAAGATTTTATCTCTAGTTTTTGTAACCATCGTCTTGTTGATGTGGCATGGAACGCGACTAATGATGTGGTATTCATGTACACCTTTCAACTCCCGACGTGCCCATGTCACCATCCTCCTTTTCTTTTTCATCGAAAATAAAACTATTTCTTCCATCAAAAATCCACAAAATTCTTCCTCCATCGACAAACCTTGAAATTCATCCCATCAATGGACTTCATACCTCAGGATAAAATCATGAGGATGGGTAACACTTTTGCTTGTTTTATGACAAAAAAAAACTATATTTTCACAAGTTCTTCAACTTCCGGCATACAAAAGTATTTTTATTATTTAGAATTTCACTTTACATTAAAAACAAAACTTGTGAATAATTTTGTTATATTTCTAATGACTATTTTTCAATTTTTTTTTATCAAGATTTGATATGTCAATTTGACAATTGTTTAACAATATGTTCCTTAAACATGAAAGGAATGATAATGAGTTATTGTTTTCCACAACAATGTATCTATTATTAAACTTACGTTTTTAAGAAATGAAATATACTGCAACAATCTACAGAGACTCTATTTTATTATGACTATAGTTTTGAATCTAACGGATGAATATTATAATTTCTAGAATTTTTTGAAGTTGACCAAGATGAAAACGTTGCATATTTTAAACATGTGTTTTTCTACACCTTGTATCTATCTTAATTTTTACTTAAAAGTAAAATCTAAAAATACCCTTTTGAAGAGAACAATTTAGCAATTATGAACATAATTTTTCCATAATTTTCTGTTGTGTATTTTTAGAGATATGGATTTTTCATTTCACTGAATCATAATCTCACCTAAAAATATTATGCAGTGATTTTTTTATAGAATTAAATAAAATTAGATAAAAATAATGAAAATGAAAACAAATTATACCCAATGAAAGTAGATTCAATTTTAAAAATGTTGGTATCAATTCTCAAACTAAATTATGAGTATTTGTAGGAGTCCGCTACCTCCAAAGATGAAGTAATATGGAGATAATTTGCAGTTTCCTGCGAACAATCCCATTTTCAAGTTTTCGGCCGAAACCTAGTTTTTAAGGGAATCCGTTAAAAATAAACGTTTTGGCCAAAATATGCTTACCACGGGAAATTAATTCATTCAAAAAACATTGTACACGAATTTCGGGGGCACCGTTAAATTTGACGTGAAAAGTTTCGGCCGAAAGCAACATTTGTTCGGCCGAAAAATTGTCGCTAGAAATTTTGGAGACCCGATTGTCACGAAAGTGTTACCCAGATTCATGATTTTACCCCTCATCCCCTCTATGGAATTTAGAATTTTTCACATCGATAGTCTTAATAATTTTTTCCATTGACTAACTTCATAATTTGTTCCATCAACACACTTCAAAATTTATCCGATCAACAGACTGCATAGTTTGATCCATCGACAGACTTTAGAATTTGTCCCACCGATGGACTTGAAAAAAAATTCCATCAATGAACTTCATAATTTGTCCCATTGAAGGACTTATAAATTTGTTCGATTGACATACTTCATCATTTTCCCGATTGGTGAACTTCAAATTTTGTTATGTTGGTGGACTTCAAAATTTGGCCCATCAAATGGAAAAATAATTTTGTTTCACCAACAAACTGTCAATTTTTCTATCTATGAACATATAATTTTGTCCTTTGGAAAACTATCTAATTTTCTCTTCGTTGAATGAAAAAATGTACTTCAATGAACTACAAAATACTCTCACCATTGAAATACAAATTGCACTTCAACTAACTACAAAGTTCACTTCAATGAACTACAAAATGCACTTCATCGTTGACTTCAAAATTTATCCCATCTTTGAACATCAAAATTATTCTCCATCGAACAACAATTCATTTTCATCGTCGAACTTCTAAATTTATCTTTGACAAACCAAAAATTTTCTTGATTGGTGAACTCATTAACTGTACATCTGTGAACTCCATTTTTCTTCAAAAAACTATGTAATTTTCTTCCATTGGTGATCTTGAATATCTATCTCATCTCACTAGATAGCTCTGATGATGTTGTGTTATTACTACCAGTGAGTATCTACCTAATCTTCATATAATAAAACTATTGTGCAGTCTTGTATTATCCCTTCCTCTGTTGCTTCCAATAATTTCCTTGTCATGGCGTTACAACTTTTCTTTTAACATATAAAGTCACTCTACCTAAAACTCAAATAACATCAATAATGACTTTCACATTAACTTTACATGTGTATGTTACAACTAACCTAGTCTTTAATATTGGTATTCATTAAAATTTATCTTCATTCATTTTATAATTATTATTGGAGTTTTCTTTATTATTGTTATTAGTAAATTGATACTATAACTAAATTAAAATTTATCTTCATTCATTTTATAATTATTATTGGAGTTTTATTTATTATTGTTATTAGTAAATTGATACTATAACTAATAGAATTTTTTATATACAAATTTAGTAATTATTAAAATTATTAGTACAACTATGGTTGATACACTATCAATAAATTTATTAACAAATACAATTATATAATTATATAATAATAATTCATATAAATCTATAAACTTAATTACATAAAGGTTATACAATAATATAAAGGTAGTTGATACACACAACAAAGTATTCATCTAAATCAACAATTCTCAAAATTGACACACTTGTAAACAAACTTGTCAAGCGATGAAAACTACTTGCACAATCCTAAGTCCATTCAAATTGCGCAACTTTCATTTGCAAGCATGTAATTGGATGCACACTATTTTAGAATCCTTCAATAAAGTTTTTTTAATAACCTGCAAGTCCCATAAAGGACCTCACCTCTAGGACATTTCTTGGTGTCGGCCATTCCTCCATGAATTTTATCTTTTCTGGATCCACAACTATTCCTTACTTGGAAATGATATGACCCAGATAATGAAACCGTCGATGATAAAACGAGCACTTGCTCAAATTTTCATAAAGTTTATTCTCCCTCAATAATTGCAGTACCATTCTCAAGTGGTTCTTGCGCTCTTCTTTAGACTTTGAGTAAATAAGTATGTCATCCATAAATACAATGACAAACATAACTAAATAACTTTCAAAAACTCCATTCATCAAACACATGAATACAACTGGTGCATTTGACAATACGAATGATACCACTGTGAACTCATAATGTTTTTACCTAGTTCTAAATGAAGTTTTCTGATGTCCTCTTCTTTAATTCTTACCTGGTGATATCCATATCTGAGATCAATCTTTGAAAATATATGCACACCCCTCAGCTGATCAAAGAGATCATATATCCTTGGAAAAGGATACTTGTTCTTTACTGTTGCTTCGTTCAACTTCTCGAAGTCAATATAAAGTCTCAAGGTACCATCCTTCTTCCTCATGAAAAATATTGGGGCACCCCAACGAGACAAACTTGGTTTTATATACCCCTTCTTCAGAATCTCTCCATGTTTCATCTGTAACTCCTTCAAGTCCGACATACTCATCCTTTAAGGATTATTGGATACAAGTGTTTCTCTAGGAATCTGATTTATAAAGAAATCAATATCTCTTTCCAGTGACAACTCTGGTATCTCATTAAATACATCCTCAAAATCTTTCAGTACTGCATATTCTTCAATATTTGACACTTTATCATTAGGTGTCTCTTCCATGTGCACTGCAAATACTTGACATCCTTTCCTGTAGATTGTCTTCAAGTGCAAGGTTGAAACTTCTCATATAGTTATAAATCTTGGAATTCCTTGAACTGTTCTTAAGTTTTCTTACTCATCCAAGAAAATAAACTCCTTATTGTAACAATCCAAGAAAACATTGTGTTGTCCCAACCAATCCATACCAATGAGGAAATCATACGAGCCCATAGGTATGCTATTCAAATCAAATTTTGTGTGCAGTCCTTTCATTTACTTTGGACATTCCTTAACCATATCATTAATTTTCCTTTTTCCTCATGTGGCTAAGTGCACCAACCAATATTTTCCAAGCTTACATCTTGGCAATCAAAACCTTTCCACCATCTTAGAATCTAGATAACTATGACTGGCTACTGAACCAATTAAAATAGAAATTCATCGATCGTTAATCTTACCTTCCACTTCAATCATGTGTGAATGAAATCATATTTATTGTTATTGAGGATTGCATAAATCCTAGGTACATTTCTTCCCATGTCCTAAATTTTAGCAACTTCTTGTACATTGTGCACAATGCTTGCCTTATCCCCTCTTTGAGGAAAAGCTTTGCGCATATGATCTCCAGCACAACTCCAACATTGAATAGATTGTTTCCATGGATTTTTCCCCACTATCTCTGTTATTATGGGCTCCTTGGAATTTGGTTGTCCTTGCACGGTATTTATGAAAAATAGTGGCTTAGTCCCATTCTTCCCCTGCTCCACCTTGCTTTTCATCTTGTCTACCCAAGCATTTTGGAAAGTCGATCTTCCCTTTGGTTGATCATAAAGACACTTAGCATTCCTTATGGTTTCCCACACATCTATCACACCCAAGGAGGCATGCCCCTTCTTTTCTCAACAATCCCTCATTTTCCCCACTTCTCTTCTAGGGTTCTAGAAATAAGCCAGACAAGAAGTCTCTGAGCCCTGCAACTAATGCCCAAATCACCATGGAACAATTTCCAACAAAACTCTTACTTGGAGATAATGCTCATGGGATTCACAACCCGTCTCTTCAACAACAAATATCTCACCAAGAGAGACTGCTCACAGGCCCAACAACCCACCTCTTCAATATTAAAAACTATGGTTAAAAAACATGAAAACCCTTACAATATTTTTTGCAGATAAGGTAAAATCCATCCTTTTATGCCCTAGACTGACCCCTTCTACTCCCGAGATATTGAATCCATCCCCCCAAATACACTAAGTCCAACAATATATATTGCATGCCTTAAAATCGACACCTGTCACCTTCAAAAGTATCTTAAGCCACTTGGTGACTCATTCCCTACCCTTAGGAACTTAAGATAAAAATTAGGAAATGTCGAGTAAATAAAAATTTCCATATTTTTTATATGAGGTCCCTTTTCCACCTTTGAAGATCTCATAAATCTCCAAAACGTGTCCCCAAATATTGGATTTTGGCTTGTCTGTGCGTCTCTATTATAAATCCTTTGAAATTTAGATAATTTATCCACTTTGTTTCTTCAATCCTTCTCCCTTGATTCGGTGTAAAAATTTTGTTAAAGATGGGGCCTTTGTAAAAGAGTACCATCATATTATTTAAAATCCACCAATTCATGGTTTCTGCAAATATGAAGTAGAATTAGACAATGGCCCTCAATAGTATTTTTTTATTCCATCTCAGTGCAAACTTATACTTGAAAGTTCACCTTGTTCTCAACTTTTCTACGCATGTTATAGATAGAAAAAGATTTTATCTCTAGTTTTTGTAACCATCATCTTGTTGATGTGGCATGGAATGTGACTAATGATGTGGTATTCATGTACACCTTTCAACTCCTGATGTGCCGATGTCAACATCCACCTTTTATTTTTCATCAGAAATCAAACTATTTCTTCCATTGACAATCTGCAAAATTCTTCCTCCATCGACAAACCTTGAAATTCATCCCATCAGTGGACTTCATAACTCATCCCCTCTATGGAAGTTAGATTTTTTCACATCAATAGACTTAATAATTTTTTCCATTGACTAACTTGAGAATTTGTTCCATCAACACACTTCAAAATTTATCCCATCAAGGAACTTCATAGTTTGTTCCATCGACAAACTTTAGAATTTGTCCCACCGATGGACTTAAAAAAGAAATCCATCAACAAACTTCATAATTTGTCCCATTTAAGGACTTAAAAATTTGTTCGATTGATATACTTGATCATTTTCCCCATTGGTGAACTTCAAATTTCGTTCTATCAGTGGACTTCAAAATTTGTCCCATCAATGGAAAAATAATTTTGTTTCATCAACAAACTCTCAATTTTTTTCTATCTATGAACAAATAATTTTGTCCTTTGGAAAACTATCAAATCTTCTCTTCGTTGAAGCAAACAATGTACTTCGATGAACTAAAAAATGCTCTCATCGTTGAAATACAAAATGCACTTCAACAAAAAGGAAGGAAACATAAGGAATATCATTGAAGGATTGCAAAAAGATGCCCAAAATTGTCGAGCAGATAGCAAAAAGCTTAGAAAATCTTAGGAAAAACAAGGAGAATTCAACATAAAGTTGTTAAAGAGTTTGGAGAGAATAGAAAAGAACTTGGATAAGGAGAGTGACTCAAGAAGAACAGATAGTCACCAGACTTCTGAGGGAAGAAGGTCAAGGAGTGTGGGTAGACACCATCATCACTCCCAAGGTCGCTCCAAAAGAAGGACACACAATAGTTCAAGCCCATCTCCTACCAGAAAGCACAAGAGATATGGAGTGTATGAATTGAAGGGAGAGATGAACAATATTAAGCCTACTAAGATTGATGGAGAACATCAGAAGGAGGAATATGTTGAAACATGGTTGCTTGGTATGAGGAAATACTTCCAACTACAGAATTATTCCTTTCATGTGGAAGGAAGAATTGCGATGTATCCTCTGAAAGGAAAAGCATCCATGTTGTGGGATCAACTTGTACAAGTGCAGCAAATTAGAGAGAAGGATATCACTCAGAAATAATTCAAGAGGTATTTTGAGAATAAATATTTGATTAAGAGATATTATGACAGAAAGATGAAGGATTTATTTGAACTCAAGCTAGGCAACATGACCATTGATGAGTATGAACATAGGTTTTTGGAATTGTTAAAGTATGTCCCGTTCATCAAAGAATAAACTGTCAATATTCAAAGGTATCTGAGTGGACTTCCACCTTCCATCAGTGACAAGATACAATATGATGACCCTAAGACCATGGAAGAAACGTGAAGAAGAGTGAAATTATTATATGAGAAACAAAGAGAAAGGCCTACATTTCAGAAGGCTTGGGACGACCAGAGGAAGTTCAAGAAAGAGAAGAGGCAAAAGGAAAACAAGCCACCCTTTTTTAGAAACAGTCCTCAAGGAAAACCATCATTTAGAGAACTGAGAATGGCTGAAGTAGGGGAACAAAGGACAAGACAGACACCCATTTAGTGTTGGGGCTGTTAGGGAAACCATATGTATAGATATTGTCCCCACAAAAATGGAAAAGTGAGAGTTGTCCATAATGTTCAGCAAGCTAAAACAGTGGAGAACATGGGCAGTAGAATGCCAAGGATCTATGCAGTCGTCAACAACAAGAAAGCTAAATTTTAGTCACACGTGATTGAAGTAGAAGGCATGATTAACAACCAACCATTTACTATTTTAATTGATTCAATGGATAGCCATTGTTATATAGATCCTAGAGTGGTGGAAAGTTTTCATTTTTCAATAAGAAAACATGAAAAGTCTTGGTTAGTGAAGCTGGATACAGGAACCAAGAGAAAAGTCACCGAGTTAGTTAAGTCTTGTCCAGTGGATATGAAGGGACTGAGCACAAAGGCTGAATTGAATGTTCTACCTTTAGGGTCTTATGATTCTCTAATTGGGATTGATTGGTTGGACCAACACCATTCCATCTTGGACTATCGTAACAAGGAATTCACTTTCCTGGATGAGGAAGGGAATCAGAAAGCAGTCCAAGGAATTCCCAAAGTTGTTTCTATTAGAGAAATCTCAGCAATGCAATTGAAGAAGTGCTACAGAAAAGGTTGTCAATTATTTGTAGCTCATGTGGAGGAAACAACTAAGGATAAGGTGCCAAGTATTGGATATCATGTGGTGCTAAAGGAATTTGAAGATGTATTTCAAGAGTTACCTGAATTACCCCTGAAGAGAGATATTGACTTCTTTGTAAACTTGATGCCTGGAGCAGCTCCAGTGTCGAAAGCTCCTTACAGAATGAGTATGCTAGAGTTGAAAGAGTTGCAATTGCAACTTGAAGAGCTTATGAAGAAGGGGTACATACACCTAAGTGTGTCACCTTGGGGTGCCATGGTCCTATTCATGAATAAGAAGGATGGAACGTTGAGATTGTGTATCGATTTCAGACAATTGAACAAAGTGACTGTAAATAACAAATATCCTCTGCCGAGGATCGATGACCTCTTCGATCATTTGAAGGATGCGAAGATATTTTTGAGGATAGACCTCAGGTCAGGATATCACCGGGTAAGGATAAAGTATGAAGACATCAGCAAGACAACCTTTAGAACAAGTTATGGTCCTTATGCATTCACAGTGGTTTTGTTTGGGTTATCGAACGCACCCATTGTTTTTATGTGTCTGATGAATGGTGTATTTGGGGACTATCTAGACAAGTTTGTCATAGTCTTCCTAGATGACATTATGGTGTATTCCAAGTTGGAGGAAGAGCATGAAAAACATATGAGGATGGTCTTGCAAGTAATAAGAGAGCACCAACTATATGCCAAGTTGAGAAAATGCTCATTTTATCAGGAGCATATCGATTACTTGGGGCATATTATCTCGAAGGATGGGATAGTTGTAGATCCTCAGAAGATTGAAGCCATCAGAGAATGGCCAGCGCCAAAGAACGTGATAGAATTCATATCCTTTATGGGTCTACTTGGTTACTATAGAATCTTTATCATAGGATTCTCGAGGATATCTCACCCTATCACTTACTTGCAAAGGAAGGAGAACAAGTTTCAATGGATAGAAGATTGTGAGAAAAGCTTCTAGAAATTGAAGCAATTGTTAACCAGTCCTCCAATATTGAGGATTGCAGATCCAAAATAAGACTTCTTGGTGTGCACTGATGCATTCAAAGAAGGACTAGGAGGAATCCTCAGTCATAATGGATTCGTAATTTGTTATGAATCCAGAAAGTTGAAAGAGCATGAAAGGAACTATGCAACTCATGATTTGGAGTTGGAATCCATAGTACATGATCTAAATAAATGGAGGCATTACCTCATGGGAAGGAGGTTTGAACCGAGGAAAGACCATAACGGTTTGAAGTATTTGTTTGATCAACCAACCTTGAATGTTAGGCATAGTAGGTGGTTGGAGTTTCTGTGTGAGTGCGATTTTGATATCAAGCATATCAAAGGGAAGGAGAATAAAGTGGTTGATGCACTCAGTAGGAGAGTACACAAATTACATGCTACAACCATTAGCATGTACTGAAATGATATAAAGGGAAGAATTTTGGAAGCTGCAAATGAATATTTGCAGTACATGGAGCTGGTAGCAAAGCTACAACAAGGTGAGATGCCATAGAAAGTGGAATATTATAAATTGGAAACTAATAGAACACTTCTATACAAAAACATAATTTATGTACCTAATGTCCAAGACTTGAAACGTATGATTTTGCATGAAATGCATAATGTGCCTTATGCAGCACACCCTGGATATCAGAAAACCATGGAAGAAATCAAGAGTCGTTACTTTTGGCCAGCTATGAAGAAAGATATTGCTATACATCACCAGATGTATGGAGTGCCAGAAGGTTAAAGTTGAGCATAGGCACCCAACAAGGTTGTTGTAACCTTTACCCATTCCTGAGTGGAAGTGGGAAGTGGTGACAATGGACTTCATCACAGGGTTGCCCAGAAGAGACAAGAAAGATGATTCAATTATGGTGGTGGTGGACAAGCTTACAAAAGTTGCCCATTTCATTATGTTAAAGACTACTCACAAGGCAGCTAGATGTTGTTGACAATTGTGTCTGACAGAGACCCGAAATTTACCTCAAATTTCTAGAAGGGGTTGTTCAAAGGATTCAAAACGAATTTGAACTTTAGCATAGCTTATCATCCTAAGTCTAATGGACATACAAAGAGGGTGAACAGAGTAATAGAAGACACACTAAGGATGTATCTGATGGACAAACCATCGAAATGGGAAGACTACCTGCATTTGGTAGAATTCACCTACAACAATGGGTATCAAGCATCATTGAAGATGAGCCCATTTGAAGCACTTTATGGAAAAAACTGCAATACTCCAGTAAGCTGGGATAATCTAGCTGACAGGGAAGTAGTTGTGTTAAGAACCTGAATAGATATACCAATATAATAACCACAAATAATGAATACACAATAGATCCACAAAGCAATATAGAAGAAACCACACTTTATTATTACCAAACCCTTGAGGTAGGGCAACACCATACAATGGATCCTATTA
>ML807992.1:117270-135188 GCA_009831015.1 Picea engelmannii
TACATTTATTATATCTAACTACCATAGTGGACCTTATTTAATAATATAGTGGACCTAGTCCACCTTACATTGAATGACCTCCACTATTATCACTATGGGCCCTCTGGGCCCCCCCACTACCTCTCTAGCTACCTTACAAGTTGGGCCAAAGTTGCTCAAGGAAATGGAAGAACAAATGATAAAAAAATTGTTAATGTTTAAGCCATTATTATAGATGTTTGCATTTCATTAGATAACAATAGTATAATCCAAGATCACTGAGAAATGCACAATCACAAGAGACACAACATTTATCCTGGGAAACCCTCTAGGGGAAGAAAACCCAGCAAAACTTCCTTAATACAAATAGTCAATACAATTCCAAGAGATCTCTTAAGCTAATACAGAAAGTCCTCTCCCAGATATGCGCCACTCTCTCTCTCCTTCTTCTCCAGCAATAGATCTGAACTTGTCTCTCAATGAGCAAGTGTGTTGTGTGTCTAAGTGAGGCACTAGCCTCCTTATTTATATTAGACTGGAACGTATGAAGTGTCTTTTCACTGGCAAGGCCGACTTCTCCCACTAGGTGGTTATAACCACCTTAATTACATTTCTGGGCCTCTTTAATATCTGCTAGGGCCGACTTCTTATTTTGCCTATTATAATTGTCTTTTGACCAATCCGCAAAAGGGGATTTGGTCCTATTATAATAACCAACATGATCAATCCACAATGGGGATTGATCCTATGAATAATATATCAATAACAATAAGAATACACTTTGCAGTTACATTATTTCAACACTCCCCCTTAACAAGAAGGGTATTCTTCAGCAGCATCATGCAAGAGAGAGAGGACAACATCATCAATAACATCAAGTGGGTGAGAGGACAACATCATTGATATCATCTTGGAACACTAACTGGTGTATCTATAAATCATCATCAGAAGTTTTCTTCATCGGCAACATCGTCATTCTCAAAGGAATGCCATCATCATCTGCATCAATATGTATTAGTATAAAAAATGATACATCATCATCATCACAGCACTAGGCTGGATCATCATCATACTACTAGAATGGCTTTACGTTGCATCTATCTAGCTAGAAGAACAGTTCTAGTCTCGTCTCATAGTCTTGCTTTACGTCACAGCAATAAAGCTGGAAGCAAGATACTCGTCTTTCTTTAAATCAAATCTATCTAGCTAGAAGCACAGTGCTAGCCTCATCTCATCATCTTACTTTATGTCACAACCATAAGGTTGGAAGCAAGGAGGACATCATCTTGCTTTACGTCTGACAACTAGGTCAGAAGAAAGGAGCATCTCATCTTTCTTTACATCTGAAAACTAGGTCAGAAGCAAGGAACATTTCATCTTGATTTACATTTGACAACTGGGTTAGAAGTAAGGAACATCTCATATTGCTTTACATCTAAAAACTAGGTTAGAAGAAAGGAACATCTCATCTTGCTTTACTTCTGACAACTAGGTCATAAGAAAGGAACATCTCATCTTGCTTTATGTCTAACAACTGGGTCATAAGAAAGGAACATCTCATCTTGCTTTATGTCTGACAACTAGGTCAGATGCAAGGAACACATCATCTTGTTTACATCTGACAACTGGGTCAGAAGAAAGGAACATCTCATCTTGCTTTACGTTTGACAACTGGGTTAGAAGCAAGGAACATCTCATCTTACTTTACGTTTGACAACTGGGTTAGAAGCAATGACCATCTCATCTTGCTTTATGTCTAACAACTAGGTTAGAAGTAAGGTACTCGTCCTGCTTTACGTCGCAACTGTCAGGTCAGAAGAAGGATACTAGACTGGATTTATGTCACAGCTATCCAGCTGGAAGCATAGTTCTAGTCACATCACATAATCTTGCTTTACGTCAAAACCATCAGATCGGAAGCAAGAGATGTCTCATCTCAACATCTACTCCCCCTTTCAAGGAGGATCCTTTCGGACTATACCAAGCTTATCTCAAAAGTACTCAAAATTTATGCGATATAGTGGCTCGGTCATCACGTCAACAACATGTTCATCTGTGCTAATGTACTATAGCTTTAAGGCTCCTCTCTACACCATGTCACAGATGTAATGATAACGGATCTCTATGTGCTTCGACCTATCATGGAATACATGATTCTTTGTCATATTTATACAGCTCTGGCTGTCACATAGAATCAAGGTTTCTCTCATCTCTAAGTCAAATAGGCCGGTCAACAACTTTCGAAGCCATATAGCTTCACAACTGGCAAAACATGTAGCAATGTATTCTGCTTCCGTTGTGCTGAGAGCTATACTAGATTGCTTCCTATGCCATGAGATCATAGCTTATCCCAAACTGAAACAACATCCTGAAGTGTTTTACCTATCAGAAACACTTCCTGCCCAATTTGCATCAGTATATCCACTCAAGGTGAAATCATGGTCTCCATCATAACTGAGATCACAATCTATTGTACCTTTAAGGTACCTCATCACACGTTTTGCAGCCACTAGGTGAACATGTCTGGGTTCTACCAGAAACTGACTCAAGGTGTTCATAGAAAAACAAATGTTTGGTCTGGTGTTCATCAGGTACATCAACGATCTAATAATATGTTTGTATAGTATGGCATTAATCAACTCTGGCGAAGTATCGACCAACAGCTTCAGCTTCGCTTCCATGGGTGTATTCATGGGCTTGCATTCCAACATGTCAAATCTCTTCAATATTTCGACCGTGTACTTACCTTGGTTAAGGAAGATCCTCTCATGACTCTGTCATACCTCAATACCTAAGAAATAATGCATTAGGCCAAGGTCTTTCATTTCAAATTCCGAGGCAAGTCTCTTTTTACATTCAGTGATGAACTTTTCTTCTCCAGTTAGGAATAAGTCATCCACATATAGCAGTAAGATTACTGGCTCATTGTTCATGATTTTGAAGTAGAGATTAGAGTCTTCTTTACTCTTGGTAAAGCCTAAGCTCATCAAGAAACTGTCTATATAGCCATACCAAGCTCTAGGATCTTGCTTCAATCTGTATAAGGCTTTCTTCAATCTGCAGACATGAGACTTCCTGTCTTCAACCTCAAATCCTTGAGGTTTCTCTATATACACTTCCTCTTCGATAAAACCATTTAGGAAAGTTGTCTTCACATCCATCTGGTGCAACTTCCACTTCATCTTAGCTGCAAGAGCTATGATGGTTCTGATCGAAATGTATCTGGTCACAGGAGCGAATGTCTCTTCATAGTCAATGACTTCCTTCTGGGAAAATCCACGAGCGACAAATATTTCTTATTCTTCTCAATAATTCCATCAGAAGCATGTTTTATTTTGAAGAGCCATCTGGATGATACCACATCTTTATTCTTTGGTCTGGGAACTATTTCCCATACTTCATTCTTCATTATGGATTGGTATTCCTTTGTCATGGCATCTACCCATTATTTCCTTCGAATGGATTATTCAAACTAGGTAGGCTCTTCTTCTAGGAGATCACACATCAAAGGTGTATAACTGGAGAATGGATTTGGTCTTTTCACCTGTCTCGTAGTTCCTTGGGGAACATTGTACTTCTCTCCATCTTGAATAATATCTCTAGCCCAAGTTGGATTTCTTTTATGGAGGATCGTCATCTAAGGAGGTTCTTCCACTTTTACTATATCATGGTCTTCTAGAAGTTCCTCATCAGGGGAAGTTACGACTTCCCTCACTGGTTCTGTAGCTCTGAGAACCTCCCTCATTGTAGTACTGGGGATTGCGGGTTCCTCTTCATATAATTCTTCAAGCTGGCATAGTTTAGATTTATTGAGTGTTTCATCTTCATCAAAGGTCACATCCCTGCTAGTCTCAATGTGATGTTGACCTGGTATATAGATTCTGAAGACCTTAGAGACCTCACAGTATCCCACAAATATTCTCTTCTTTCCTGAAGGGTCCAACTTGTTTCTCTTTTCTTAAGGTATATGAATAAACACTGGACAACCAAATATTTTGAGATGGCTTACCTCTGTCTTCTTTCCGGTGAACATCTCTTCTAGTGTCTTGAGCCCAAGTGCACTATGGGACAATTGGTTCTGCACATATACAACTGCCATTGTTGCTTCTACCCATAAGCACATAGGAATATCTTGATCATGGATCATAGTATTCACAAATTCCATTATGGTTTTGTTCTTACGTTTAGCTACACCGTTTTGTTGGGGATTATAAGGAGTAGTGAGTTCCCTCTTGATCCCAACATCTTTGTAGAATTTCACGAACTCTTTTGAGGTGTATTCTCCTCCATTATCTGACCTGAGTATCTTGATCTTTCTCTCAAAAAGATTATCTATCAAGGCTTTGAATTCCCACTAATGGAAGATGATGGAATTGGGCCACACACATCTGAATAAATGAGCTCTAGGACTCCTTTTGCCTTGCTGTCTTTCTTTGGAAACAGGTTCTTGATGTTCTTCCCTTGTGCACATCCATTGCATATGCCTTCATGATCACCTTTGAGTTTTGGTAAACCTGTGACCGCTTTGCATATGTATGGTAGCGCCTTGTAGTTGATGTTAGCTAATCTTCTATGCCAAAGTTCAAATGGATTCTTCAATGGCGTGGGTCATGGCAGCTTTTGAGTGACCCTTTATCTTATGCAAGCCACCTTCTTCTTTTCTAATGATGATTGCTTCATTTATGGTCTCTCCTTTAGAACGCTGCCTTCTGCAACCTTCACTACAACTTCCTCAGGGTTATTACATGTGACCTGGAGCAAGGTCAACAAAACAACAAGCAAGAATAATATCCTTCTGATAATATAAAGCAATAGCACGAACAATCATCACAATAGCTCCTTTAGAGCTATCACTTATAATTTATCTGAAGCAAAGATTAAAGGTAAGGAATACAATACAAAATGAGGTCACCACTCTCATAGTCTTGTGACCAAGCATTCTTCCATGGAAACCTGGAACTAACACACGAGGTTTCTCCTAGAGGAGGTGTTAGTTGTATCAGGCAAAGCATTTACCTATATATGCTCACATGCTATCAAGTATAATACTTTACGACGACTGCTATCTCAACTATAGTCATCAACTTGTCATGTGTACCTTGGAATCTTATTAATATTGATTAATCAAACCTGGAGCCTTGTCCTCAAGAATGAGTGCTTGCTTTTCTTCCATGTCTCCTTCACTCAAGTGACAAGTGCTTTATTCAACTTGTCTTCTGTACTGAGACAATATGCTATCTTGACATAAGTTTAGGTTAGAGGATAATCTCTATGATCAAATTTTAATCCTTCTAATAATTTGATCATAGCTTCAACATGAAACACTAATCAAAATAATGTCATGAAAAATATATGCATATCAGAATAATCACACCTGGGTTGCAACATTCCTCTGAATGTGTTGGATCTTGAGATCCTTATGGATATATGGCAAGAGATCCCTTCTCCTGCAAATACTCTTTAAAGTTTAACCATTTAAACATATGTGAGTACATACCTCTGATAGAATTTGCAGGTGGTGGCACCATCTGGTAGCAGCAGTAATCATTACCAACTCTTTAAAAACTTCAAGGGTGACTGCAACTGGTAGTACAACTGCAACTGCAACTGGTACTGCAACTGCAACTGCAACTTAGGGTTTTATGAGGAAACCCTAATTTTTCAAACTTCGAATTTTGAAATTCTGATCCAAGTGATAGATGTGCTGAGCTGAGGCGAGTTAGCTGGTGCAGTCAAATTTCTGAAGATCCAACTTTTACCCCCTCAAACTTGATCTGCGAATTTCTGGACTGGTACTTGTGGTTTTCTGGTACTGCTGGTACTTCTGGTACTTCTGGTACTCTGGTCTAGTGGACCTGGTACGGTCCTGGTACTTTGGTCTAGAATCAATCCATAGGGCTTGTAAAGGTCTAGTGGACCTAGTACGGTCCTGAGGACGTGACTTGGGAACCTGAAGATGCTATGAGGGAAAAATATCCGCACCTTTTTGAAGATTTTGGAAATCTTGTTGATGTTGTGTAAAAGTTACAATGAGGACAGTGCAAAAATAAGGGGAGGGGATTGTAATATCCCCAAGGAAAATCCCTATTGTAATCATGTTTATGAATTGTAAATCATGTTTTGTAGGCTAGTGAGACAAGTATTGATAAGTTGGTGGGCTTATGTTTTTATTAGGCCGGAGAGCCTAAGTGTCAAAGGCTAGGAGCCCGTTTTTGTATATGTAATATGCAGAACATTAATAAAGATTAAACATCACTGCATGCAGAATGACCATAAAGAAAGAGTGATGGGGGACTAATCTTCCACAGAGAGGGTAAGGGAAAAAGGGATTGGGAAGTTGGAAGGGGGGGGGCTAAGCTTAGGGGATTGAGTCCTTAGGAATAATAATTTATTATTATTCAAAAAACTATGTGAAATGTATGTTTTTATCTTAAGTTCCTGGAAGGGGGAACATGTGCAAAAGGGAACATATGTTGATGGAGCACATGCAACCTCATGGGAGAGATGTGTTGGCCCAGGATCATGCAATTTAACCCAATAATTGAGTCATGATTGGGGTTGGTTCTCCATTCTGTCATCCATTGTCTGAACCAAGGGATCTCTGTGTCTAAGGTATCTAAGCCTCATGGAGCTTTGAAAACTGAAGCCTGTGATGTTTTCTTGAGGAACCAATACACCTTTTTTCGAATTGTTGAGTCTGTGTTCGACCTCTACATGAATTTCTTGTCATGCATCCTGCAAATGGGTATTACCTGAACCGTGATGTGTTTTAGTGGCCTGTTGTTATTTCTTGTTTACACTCCTAGTTTTCCTGTTTTTGTTGTCACCCATGAGTTAGTCGAAAGTTGTTGTTGTTGTTGTGACCGATGAGTTGACCAAATGCTGACGTTGTTGTTGTTATCTTGAACTTGCAGAAATTGAATAGGGTACTGGTCGAAGAATCGGGTACTGGTTGAATAGGGTACTGGTCGAAGAAATTGAATAGGGTACTGGTCGAAGAAATTGAATCTTTATATTAATAAATATTTATTATTTGCATCAATGATTTGTTTTACTTGAATGTCATCAATCCCTCACTATTTATATTAATAAATATTTATTATTTGTATCAATAATTATATGAATAAAACATCAAAGATCAACTTTAATAGTACTAACAAATGTAGACACCTCTTATTAGTCCTTGTCGAACCCATAGAGGGACTATAGCGATCGATAATTTGTTGACTTTATATTAGTTTGTCGTTTGATTACAAATTTTTGAATACTTTCTAATGTTCGACATAGAGAACTAAAAACATTATTTTTTATATAATAAAATAAACTATATATGTTATGATCTGATTGGATGATAGATTTCAGGTGTTATTGCGAGCTTCACTATTCCCAATGAATTATATGTTTCCATATCCAGAGTTTTATCATGTACGGTACTTTTTTTATTTGTACTAATCATATTGAAATGTTTAGATATCTAAGGTTTATAGTGATCGATAATTCCAAATTTTTATCATATATGGTACTTTTTTTTATTTGTACTAATCATATTGAAATGTTTAGATATCGACAATTTATAGTGATTGATAATTCCAAAGTTTATAACCTTGTATTGTGGTTTATTTTTTTATTTGTGCTTCTATTATTATTATTATTACTCCTTTGTATTTGTATTGAAATGTATTCACAGTTTTTTTGAGGTGCTTGAATAGGCTTGACATCTTAAATGTTTACATAATGCGAGGTCCTCAAACAGGCCTGACAACTTAAATGTTTGCATACTGCGAGGCCCTTAGACAGCCTGACATCCTTAAATGTTTCTCTAAATACGCTTCTCGGAGTACATTTTTCCTCAAAATTTTTCATACAATGTTGCAGTGAAATTGGACAATATTCTTGTCCACCGCCAGTTGAATAGGCATTGTATGTTTCATCCTTCTTCTAGCCTTGGAATTCAATTTCGTCATCGTTGAAGCTACATACATTGTTTGTTATTTCAGTGAGTTCTTCTTCTTCACTGGTTCATCGGTTGCTTCTTGTTGTTGTTGTTTGGTTCACAATTCGACCTGTGCTTCTGCCTTTCATCGTTTCAGAGTAATTTTCCATGCCATAGTTTCATTTTCTATTCCTTGTTTGTTGTTCAGTGTTTACAGTTTGCAAGTAAGAATGTTTTCTTATTTCTACTGGCATGCTCGTCATATGTTTCCAGTTCCTTCTGTGCTTCGGCTCCGGTTTCTTAATCGTTGGAGATAGATATGTTGTTTACTTGTTCGATGGTTGTTTCTTGTTCGTTGGTTCATTGGTTTGTTGGTTGCTGGTTGTGTTTGTTTGGCTCAAGCTTACGATTTGGGGCCCTGGGGTTGTAGTTGGGCATGTTCGTTCTTTCTCGTTGGTTTGGTTCTTGTTTTTTTCTTTTGTTTGCTTCATCTTTGCAGGGTTGGGGTCTTATGCTGGCAATTGGTTTTTTTTTTTCTTCATGTATTATTATTATTATTTGGGGGCTTTACGGTGTTCAAACCCTGCACCCACGAGTGGACACGTGATTTTGTTATTTGTCGTGTCTGGTGAGGTCGAGATCTGTTCTACTGTGAGATTTTGTTGGTACTTCAGTGTTGACATGATAGAAAATAGTTCAAGAAGTGCATGTGCAATTACAATATCCGTTCTTATAAACCATGGTTTATAAGTGCAGGCTACACTTATAAACCATGTATGGTGAAATGTGCCCATATGAAAATACATGTTATTTATCCTCTACACAGACTGGTGTGACCACGATACAATTTGTCTTGTACTTGAGATATGATATGTACAACAAAGATACCGCAAAATTATGTTTCCATGTCTGGAAGCATATTTGGGTAGTTTTCCACGAAAAACAAAAATCTTGTGTCATGGGCACAATAGTCCGTGTAGAGGATAAATAACATGTATTTCCATGGGTGGAAGCATATATGGATACTTTTCCACAGAAAACCAAAAATCTTTTAGCTATGGCCATGCAATTTAGTAATATTTTGTGGCTTGTAATATATTTTGAGCAGGGAAAAAAATTATATATTTACAGTTATGGATGGGGAAGCACAAAGGTTCATGTTACTGCCTATATTTTATTTTATTCGTTGATTCTCATTTACTGTATGAACATATTACTTGTTCTTCGGTTCATACCAGCTTCCATTTATGTTCATTGTATTTTCTGCATTCCCACATTCAAACAAACAGAATAGCTGGAGAAAACGACAGAGTCTTGACTGCATCCATTGAAGAGGAGATAGAAAGGTACATGTTTGTACTGTTATTTCATATTGCATTGTTTTGTATTTCATTTATTTTCTGTGTATGTGTTCACCTAGTTTATTGTATGTAGATGTTGCGTACCTTCCTACATAATAACTTGTCTTCATTACATGTCTTCCTGCATATTAACTTCCTTCATGTCCATTTTATTTTTCCATCATTCCTACATTTAAACAAACAGGATGGCTGGAGAGGACAATGGACTTTTTGGCATGAATGTAGACAAGGAGTTACAGAGGTGGATACCTGTACTCTTATTTCATAGTTCAATGTTCAATATTTCATTTACTGTCTGTATATTTGTTTTGCTTGTTATGTTGCTTTGCTCCTTATTTATTTATTTATTTATTATTATTATTTACCTGTATGTATATACTATGTATCTTTCTTCTTATTCTCATGTGAATTATATTATGTTTGTTGTTACATTGAAATAAATAGAACTGTTTTTATTTCTTTTACATGTATGCCTTCATACTAACTTGACTTCATGTCCATTGTATATTCGGCGTTGCTACCTTGGAAGAAACAAGTTGGTTGGACAAGAAGATGAATTGTTATGTGCAACAACATAGGGTTTTTTGGTACAATCTTCGAAAAAGTATACCAAATATGATGGTAAATTAAATATACAAACCGGGTGGGGGCATATAATATTAGACTAGAAAATGATTACTTGGTAGAAATGGGCCTTTGTGCCCTCCCCATTTCTACTTTTTCTATTTTCTTTTATCCCTTTTTCTTTCTAATTTCTCTACTTACTGGCCTTTCCAAAAATTCCTTGGTGCGCCAGTTGGCGAACTAACGGGTTCACATTTATGGTCATGCTTCTACCTTATTCCATACTTACCCAGTTTGTCAATTGCAAGTGTCGGGCTGGAAGGTTCTATTAGGGTCCTAACCCACACATAGGTAGAGAAATATATTCAGATGTAATAAATGTCAATATTAATAAGGCCTCTCAATAAAATAGAATAAGGCGCATGTAAGAAGACCTAATAGAAGCTTCTGCTTCTAGAAGGATCTTCCTCTAGATGCTTCTTTTTAGTATAAATAGGAGTCGAGGGTATGAGAACCCTAGCTTGGATATTATTGTAATAGAGATCTTCTCAACTGGAGGTTGCCCCCTTGAAGAGGCCCATGAACATTGCTTTCAGATTCAAAGTGTTATTTTTGTTGTTATTCTTATATCATTTCAGTGTTATTGTGGTGAATGTTCTAGTTATATTGTTGTTATTCTGCCATTACTAGCATTTTATTTCCATTATGCATACATTTTATATCTGGTATATTACAAGTGGTATCGGAGCACTTTCCTTGGCAGAAAGGGTGGGTTAATTTTTTTTTCAGGGTAGAGACGTATTCTGGCATATTTAAGCCAAAAAGATATGTCGTTACGCGCATAAACCCTCGGTTGAGGGATTCATACATGTAGGAAATACAAGTGGTACTTAAGCACACATCTATTGACCACCCTTGTAACCCTTGTTGGTACCCCTTCGAGTGGTAGTGCATCAGACAACACATGTTGATGGATCAACCTAGATTACGTGAAGCCCTCTTTAGATAAATCGATCGATCGCCTGACTGCTATAGTTTCACTGAGAACAACACTCGGGAAGATACTCTCTAGTACCTGGGTAGTCGGGTAGTACGGCTAAGGGTATGGTCTATCCTCCTTAGTTAGTGCCCTGAGATATTGGGCCGAGTATTTTTGTTGGACCCCGCATGTATATCAGAGAGCTATAGCATAGGGAAAACCCTTGTCTATAGAACCCTTGAATACCTAACCCTTGGGGACAGAAACATAAAAGAATTAAAATAGACAAGATCTATTGTCGCGCAATTGTGTTTGGGTTGCCAAGTAAATACACATTTCTTTCTGTTTAAGCATTTGGGCAGTTCCTCTTTGCATTATTCTTCAGACCTATTCCATTGGATTCATCTCTTGTCCCTTATCATATTCATCCATATCATTTTTTTGGAAAAACAAATTTACCCCGCTCGCCCCTTTTCAATTCCCCCATCCTCATGGCCCATACTTGTAGTGAATACTTGGAATATCACTTCAACACCTTGCAATCTGGTCTCATTGAGACCCAACAAGAAGTGAAACAACTCAGTGCCAATTTCTCCTCCATCAATACAACCATGCAGTCCTCAATGGGTCAAATCAAACAAGACCTCACCACCTATCTTGAATCAGTCTTTTTGGCACTCTGCACCAAACTACATATCCCTACAGATAACCCTTCCTCTTCCTCACCCCCACATACTGAAGGTGACCATTCCTCTCATTCCCATACCTTGCAGAACCATCACTTTCAACGTGACCTACGCCTTCCATGGGTGGATGTGACAAAATTTGATGTCTCGGACCCCACTAGTTAGGTAAACCAAATGGAACATTACCTCTCTTTGTACAACATTATAGATGACTTGGCCAAACTCTGGTATGGTGTTCTCCATCTAGATCAAGAATGTTGGCAATGGTGGCAATGGAGAAAAAATTATCGTCAAGGGTATATTGCTTAGACACAATTTGTGGCAGAGCTTTATGAACTCTTTGACACTGACACCAACCATTTGGGCCATTTGAAAAAGCTGAAACAATTAGAAACAATGGAATACTTTATAGCTACCTTTGAGCGCCTGGCTTTTAGAATAGAGGGCATGTCTGATGCCTTTTTTCGAGAGTGTTTTATCAGCGGCC
Organism: Picea engelmannii; assembly: GCA_009831015.1. Taxonomy (NCBI): domain Eukaryota; kingdom Viridiplantae; phylum Streptophyta; class Pinopsida; order Pinales; family Pinaceae; genus Picea; species Picea engelmannii. The sequence goes on from ML807992.1 coordinate 129,260, forward strand.
TCAAGGATGAAATTTGGACCCATGTCCTCATGTCTCAGCCTGAGAGTTTGGTGGAGGCTTCCAAAAGAGATAAAGAAGAACAATAGGTTGTATCTTCACAAAACCGCAAACCTTCCTTCATCCCTCACTCTAAACCAGTAAATCCCACTACTCCCTCTGCTCCACTAAAGATCCAAAAATTGACCCGGGCTGAAATGGTTGAATGCCAACTCAAAGGACTTTGTTATAACTGTGATGAAAAATATTTCTCGGGCCATAAGTGTAAAGAACAAAATCGTTTTATGGCCATCTTCGAGGATATTTCAGAAGAAGATTAAGAAATTCCCTCTATGTGTGAATCACTTGAATCCACTGACATAACCCCTCCCTCAAACCCTCCCGAAGTAGAACAAGTCATTTCCCTCAATGCCCTCATTGGCTTCTCTTCTCCCCAAACCCTCAAGCTAATCAGTTACATCAAGCATCAGAAGGTCATCATTCTAGTTGATAGTGGCAGCACCCATAATTTTATTCATCGCCGCATTGCCCAAGAAACTCATTTCTACATCCATGTCGTCAATAATTTCCAAATCATGATTGCCAATGGTGGTTCCATGAAATGTGGAGGGCATTGTGAAAATGTGCTTCTCCAAATTGGTGACTACCACCTGAAATCCAATATGTTTTTTATCGATATGGGAGGTTGTGACATTGTGCTGGGTGCAGACTGGCTAAGGACTTTGGGTCCCATTCTCATGGATTTTAAAGACTTAACCATGCAATTCGACCAGGAAGGTCACCAATATAAGTTCCAAGGAATCACCACTGGTTCACCTGAGATCATTAGTTCCCATCGCATGGAAAAGCTGCTAAAAAAGGGTCATTCTGGTGTTATCGCCCAACTCCATGCCATACTAGGAATAGAGACACCCTCCGTACCGCAAGACCTCCAAGCCATCCTTTCTAAACATCAATTGGTATTTTCCACTCCCCAAGGCATCCCTCCTTCCCATGGTGTTCATGAATATTCCATTCCCCTTGTACCAGGAAGCCTTCCTCCCAATATCCGTCTGTATCGTCATGCCTTTTCCCAAAAAAATGAAATTGAGAAAATGGTCTAGGAACTCCTTAATGCAGGTGCTATATGCCCTAGTACGAGCCCCTCTTTGTCTCCCATGGTCATGGTCCTGAAGAAAGAAGGTTCTTGCTGAATGTGTCCTAACTTCCGTGCCCTCAACAAACTTACCATCAAAGAAAAATTCCCCATTCCTGTCATTGATGACCTTCTTGATGAATTGAGTGGTGCCCAATTCTTCATTAAACTGGTTCTTCATTCGAGCTACCACCAGATACGTATGAAATAGGTAGATATTCCCAAGACTTCCTTTAGAACTAATGAGGGCCACTATGAGTTTTTGGTCATGCCCTTTGGCTTGTGTAATGCCCCCTCCACCTTCCAAAGCCTCATGAATCATGTCTTCCATCTTTTTCTCTGCCATTTTGTCTTAGTTTTCTTTGATGATATCCTCATCTATAGAAAAAACTGGATAGACCATCGTTGTCATGTGGATTGAGTTCTCCATCTACTCTCTCAGCACCAACTTTTCCTGAAACAGTCTAAATGTTCTTTTGGCACCTCAGAAGTAGAATACTTGGGTCATCTGGTTGGAAAAGATGGCGTCAAGCTGGGTCCTAAAAATATTGAAGCTATGCAATACTAGACTCACCCAAAGACTCTTAAGAGCTTGCATGGATTTCTAGGCTTAACAGGGTATTATCGCAAGTTTGTTAAGAATTGTGGGAAGATTGCAGCACCTCTCACTACTCTCCTCAAAAAGAACTCTTTCACTTGGACTCTAGCCACTGCTTAAGCTTTTCAAACCTTGAAGATGGCCATGTGCACCACTCCAGTCCTCACCCTTCCTGATTTCACAAAGACCTTTGTGTTGGAATGTGATGCCTCAGGGAAAGGAATTGGTGTTGTCCTTATGCAAGAGGGTCGACCTTTGGCCTTTACCAGCAAGCAACTATCTGAAAGAAATCTGGGCAAATCCATCTATGAAAAGGAAATGTTGGTTATTCTACATGTCATGGATTTGTGGCATCCTTATCTATTATGGAAATGGTTCCAAATTAAGACAAACCATCAAAGCCTCAAGTATTTTCTGGAACAACACATTTCCTCCCCAGAACAACAAAAATGGGTGACTAAACTCTTTGGATATGATTATGAGATCATTTATAAGAAAGGAAAAGACAATGTGGTTGGAGATTCACTTTCCCGAAAATATTAAGATGAAGGATCCCTTTTTTCTCTTTCATTCATTGTACCAGATTGGCTCCAATCCGTTCTCCAGGAATGGCTACAAGATCCAAAAAGTTCGCAGTTGATCCAGCAATTGCATTCCAATGCTCCAGCTTCCCCAAGGTACTCTTGTCTCCATGAGGAACTTCGATAAAAAGGTTTTTTGTATTTAAGTAAACAATCAAAGCTTAAATCCACAGTACTTTCTGATCTTCATGCTACACCCACAGCAGGGCACTCCAGGTTCACCAAAACCTATGATAGGGTCAAACGTTCCTTTTTCTGGGATGGTATGAAACAAGACATTCGTAATTTTGAAGCTGAATGTGACGTGTGTCAATGCAACAAGGGAGAAACAGTCAAATCATCGGGCACACTACAACTGCACCCAATTCCACATGCTATTTGGAAGGATATCTCTATGGATTTTATTACCGGCTTACCCAAATCGGGAAATAAATCTGTCATCATGGTGGTTGTTGATCGCCTTTCCAAGTATGCTTATTTTTGCGCCCTTCAACACCTGTTTACAACATCCACGGTGGCTCAAATATTCATGGATCAGGTCTTCAAGCTTCATGGCATGCCACACTCTATTGTTTATGATCATGACCCAACTTTCACAAGCAATTTTTGGCAAGAACTATTCAATATACAAGGCACATAATTGCATCTCAGCATAGCTTATCATCCCTAGAATGATGGCCAAACGGAAGTTGTCAACAAGTGTTTGGAAACATATTTGAGGTGTGTTTTCTCGGAAAAGAAAAATCAGTGGGCTCAATGGTTACCCCTAGATGAATGGTGGTACAACACTTCATACCATACAGCTACATTCATGACTCCTTTTGAAGCGGTATATGGACAAAATCCACCTTCAGTTCTCTCATATTTACCGGGTGCCTCGAAGGTCCAGGAGGTTGACCTAACACTTATAGCTCGAGAGGCTATTCTCCATACCCTCAAAGAGAATTTGGTCATGGCACAGAATCACATGAAGCAAAAAGCAGATCAAGGTCGCTCTGAACGTCAATTTGCAAAAGGGGATCAGGTGTTTCTTCGACTGCAACCTTACAAGAAAACTTCCCTCAAGGCCGAGCATTGTCATAAGCTAGCGCCCAAATTTTATGGTCCTTATACTATGCTCAAGCATGTGGGACAAGTCACCTATCAGTTAGTTTTTCCCAGCCATTTGAAGCTACATTCTATTTTTCATGTTTCATGCTTAAAGAAGGTGATTGGAGCTAAGTGCCAAATTCAAACCAACCTTCCAGAGTTAGGTGAAGAAGGATCCATTTGGCTACAACCAGAAGCAGTTTTGGACCAGCGTGAGGGTCGCCTATGTCAAAGAACCATCACGGAAGTGTTAGTCCAGTGGAAATATACAACTCTAGCAGATGCCACTTGGGAACCAGCTACCATACTGCAACAATTTCCTCATCTCAAGCCTTGAGGACAAGGTTGTTTTTAAGGGGGCGGACATGTTAGGGTTCTAACCCGCACATAGGTAGAACAATATATTCAGATGTAATAAAGGTCAATATTAATAAGGGCTTTCAATAAAATAGAATAAGGAGGCTATAAGAAGACATAATAGAAGATTCTGCTTCTAGAAGAATCTTCCTCTAGATGCTTCTTTTTAGTATAAATAGGAGTCGAGGGTATGAGAACCCTAGCTTGAATATTATTGTAATAGATTTCTTCTCAACTGGAGGTTTCCCCCTCAAAGAGGCTCGTGAACATTTCTTTCAGATTCAAAGTGTTATTTCTTGTTATTCTTATATCATTTCAGTGTTATTGTGGTGAATGTTCTGGTTATATTGTTGTTATTCTGCCATTACTAGCATTTTATTTTTGTTCTGCATACATTTTATATTTGGTATATTACAGGTTCAATATTTATCCCCTGGCTTCCATGGGTCCGCAATATATAGATTGGTCATCGTGCACCGCCATTACACATTTTTCTAGTCAAAAAAATCAGAGGTATACAATTTGACCCTCAGGTCCTCATGTTTCTTGAGTATATCCCTTTACACTGTATTTCGTATTCCATCTCCTTCCACCCTGCATGTGAAATTAAGAACTATTATGGATAGTATACAATCCATATTCTTGTTTAGTCCTTCTGATGTTCATCTACACATGATTGCATCAGAAAAAGTTGGACTAGTGACATGGACATGAGCAGTCAGTCATCCCAGACATTAGCAGACCGACAAGGACAAAGGTAAAGATGCATACATTATGTTCCTAGTATGTTTACCAAACAAATATCCTCATCTATTTATTTATCTATGGATGGAGAATATGTTGATGTCATCTGCAATACATGGTTTGGAGTTCACAAGAAGTATCAACAAGTACAAGCGAGATGTCGAATATAGTGCAGGTTCCGCGGACTAAGAGTTGCGGTTGCAAAACTCTGGATCCATAGTTCATCGAAGCTATGAGTCTACTTGTATATTTATGATAGTGGATAAATAATACAAAAAAATAATGCACACTACCATTCACTTTAGTTTTCCTATTCAAAAAGTGTTACTAGGTCTAGACTTGTAACACCCAAAGTATTATCAATAGAGGGCTTGATGAGCCGCTGAAATGGACAAGTGTTCACTGGGGACATAATGGTCATCTATAGCACCTACTTGGACAAGGAAAACAAAAAAAGATCCATTATGCATGCTGACATGACAGACAAGGAGGCCATGATGACAGTCACACTCACTATTCCTACACAACTTGTCCATAAACATGCAGAAAAGATATTTCCAGGTAATGGGATATCCATTACAAATCTTAATATATTTCCCAAGATAGTATATGACTGTGGTGATTTTTATCATAGTATTATGGAAAAAATAACCGTTGTTTGTTCAGAATATCGTTTCGTCCCGGATGCAACTATCAGCCATCTTGCACAGAGCAATGATATTTACCCAATCGGAACCATTGGTGTAGCTGTCACACTAGAGAGAAAACTTGGCTCGCAAAAAATTCTCCATATAAAAGATGGAGAGTCAGACAGTGACAAGTAACCAGTACCATTTTCCATATCCAATTTTGTCCTTTAATTTTGCATGTGCATGTATCTCGAGTAAGTTAAACAAATATTGCATTGTTCCATGTTGCAGTTGCAATTGTTTGATACCTATTCAAATGTGTTTTCGTTAATGGAACAACAATTACATAAAGGGAAGTTTCCACTTATACTCTTCAAAAATATAATGAAGAAAAGGGATGTTAGAGAAAGGATCTTTTGCACAACCCAAGAAACATTTGTAACAGAGTTGCGAGCAGACATAGTACAGGATCTGGAGAAATTAACTAGCTCTACAACTGTTGTGCGTATACATCTACAGAATCATCCTCCCTTTAGTTATACAAATAGCCTTCACCAAATTTTTGCGGCTTGTTTTATTTATTTTTATTTTTTTTAAAGGGGGGGTTGTAGTTGTGTATTATATTTTTCAGTGTATTAATTCATATGCTCGCATTTCATGGTTGAAGGTGTTTTGGTTGCAGTGAATGCGTACTCGACCCCCTTTGAGCCTGTGTGTGAGAAATGCAACTCTCCTGCTTTTGCTTCCACATTGATAAGTGATGATACGATTGATTGTCTGCAATGCAGTGAAAAATGTC
>ML807992.1:144679-166958 GCA_009831015.1 Picea engelmannii
ATACAGTACATTTTTCACTGAAAACTTCTGAGACATACAATTTGACCGCCGGGTCCTCACATCTCCTGTGGAACTATTTTCACCTGATTTTGAACCATGTTCGTCCTCTTTCCATACTTCACCATTTCTTCAAATTTTTTCCGCGGATCGTTGGGTTGGCGGGTTCAAGAAATATTAAATTCCTAATCGTTGTTTCCTATGCCCCCGCCCTTTTTCAATTAGAAATTACCAATTATATATAAGATCTTATTTCTAAGTATGAAATTAACAAGCATTAATGTTAAACCAAGATTTGAGGAAATCTCACATTAATATGCATAGAACCATAATTTTCTGATGGTTATATTATCCCTTCCGAGTGTTAATTTCAAACATCATGGAATGTCACTTACGAGTCGTCGGGTTGGTCTGTTCACGAAATATTCAATCTTCGATTCTGAAAACGAGTCTGACCGACCATTTCCCTATTTCATACTTATCCATTTTCTCAGAATTCTTCAAATATACAAGTCGACCACTGCACTTCCCCATCATGCTCTCTTTCGTTTTACACCTTTTGCAGTCAAAAATTCTGATACATAAAATTTGACCGTGGGATGCTCTTCTCCTGAGTATCCTCTGTAACCCTATTTTGAATATCGTCCGACCGCTTTTCAAACATTTCCATTCATTCCTTTCCCTCCCCCGTCTCTGTGACATTCACACTTATCTATCATATTTTTTTCTTTTTTAATATATATATATATATATATTCTAAGTATGCAATTACTGACATTTAATTCTAATAGCTCATCGTGCAAGAACCGTATAGATTGTCATTGATGGGTGAAAGGCTCGAGGAGATATCCTATTAATATGCATTAAACCAAGATTTGTGGGGGGTTATATTATCCCTTCTGAGTGTTGACTTCAAGATCATGAAATTTCGTTCGCACGTCGTCGACTTAGTACGTTCATGAAACCTCCAATACTTAATTTCTCTTCATCCTACCTGCCACCTTTGCACTTATAAATATTCAATAAGTAATCTTTAATGCTAACAGTTCATCATGCACAAACCATACAGATTGTCATTAATCAGTGAAACACTCAAGGAGATTTCCCATTCATAATCATTTAACCAAGATTTCATGGAGACTTATATTATCGTCTCCAACTGTTCATTTCAACCATCATATGGAGCAAACCAATGTTCTCATAAACCTATGGCATCAACTCAAAAGCAGTTATGTGGAGATACAGTGAACATCTTCGGGCGCGAGGACCAAAACTTCTAGTGGTCCAGGGCATATTCTTATTACTCAACCCCTGCCGCCCAGAATGAAGTAATTTGGACCTCTGGGATTACTAATGTAGGTTTTTGTCCCTGAAGTTTTTGACTGTAAGGAGCTCATCTCTTGGTGCACCAATAAATTTATTTCAGACAAAATATTTATTCCACTGCGGGACCGCTCTTTTTTTTCTTTGTTACCTCGGGTCTTCCACCATATGTTAAGATTGTCGGAGCCAACATTGACGTTCACAGGAGAAGATTCCAAACAGTTCCTAGCAAATCATAATAATGAGTTGGACCTCTTGACCCATTTATTGGAAGACCCAACTGTAGTTCCTGAAGATATCACAAGCTTGCATGTTAGTTCATTTAGAAATCCATTCCGCGAAATTGCCTGGTTGTTTACGAGAATAATGTGACAAGAGTCCGCAACAACTATTTCCTTGATGGCTCTTTATATTTTGTATTTCACATTCAAGGAACAAGCCATTTTTTATTTGGGCAAGTTAATTTCCCATGAATTTTTTTCTCAATTGTCAAGCTTCAGAAGAGAAAAGAAATTTTATATGTCATCCTACTTATTTTTTGCCATAACACATTGCTTCCAGTTTCCAGAACTGTCTCTGTCCAAGAATGTCAACTTGGAATTCAACTCAGTAACGTTCTGGTACCAGGCCTTGTGGAAGCACAAGGCTTCCCACAATTTTTATGATGTTTTTAATGGATTTGTTTTCAAAGTTTTTTTGTTAGGAGAAGATGCTCCCCGCATATTTGAATAGGAAACTAGTTTTTTGTACATGAATTGGACACTTTAACATTTGGATAATTACACTGTGATAAGGATTTTTGGCTCCAGGTAAAAACTTTCTCTCCTTCCATGTCACATTACGGACAAAATGTTTGTTGCAGAAGTAGCACGACAATACAACTACTGGTTGCATCTATTCCAAGAGAACAGAAAAAAACCATTTCATTCCTCTACCTTGTAAATTTGAGGACTTCATGTTGAAGAACGTCAACAAAATTGACAAATTTGCAGTGCATTCTAGCAACTTCAAACTGAAATATGTTGAAAGCCTAAGAGGGTTCGACCCCGATAAATTTTTTTGACAACATTTACAAATACTTGGCTTCGGCGATTCTTGTTTCAAAAAATAGATGTACGAAAACAGAGACACTAGTGACAACACTCCTTCTGATGATGTCGACAACCTAGACACACTGCAAAACAACACTACATTGTACATACAACAGGGGAAAGGCCCCGGTGACAATATTTTTCAATCGGCGAATAACACTCCAAAAAGTAAGACATCCCGGAGCATCACTCCAATGACCCACCACCACAACAAAGAAACTTATATATCTTCAAAAGAAGGAGGATATAATGACCCTCCTCACTCTAAAATGCATAGTTCTCACAAGCTTCCAGTAGACAAGAAGAGAAAAAAAATGTGGGACAGGCGGAAGAGCCCGAAATTCAGAGTGAGAACATGGAACTTGAGCCTGATCTGGATAGCATACTCCGCTAACTTGATCATCTCGGAGATGCCATCCAACATAATCATCCAACGGACATAACTGATACCAAAAATTTTGACGAAGATGAATCCTTCGTGTTCCAGAGAGATGCTTTTGACAGCTAGTCCAAAAAATTGATTATTGAAAAAAAAATAAAAAAAAAATAAGAAAGGAAAATCTTGTTCATAGGTTAACCTTGGGAACATGCAGTTGTCCCAAATATTTCAACTTCACGTAGTGAGTAGAGATGCACTTCATGATTCCATTGGAGGCATTGAGGCCAAGAATTCCAGACTGAAGGACCAGGTTAAGGAATTGGAAGAGGCTTTAATTCCTATGCCATTTATTGCCAATCCTTTGGCAATAGCCATGCCTGCCACCCCTGCAGCCAAATTAAAAGGATCCTCTAGCCTCCTCACATCCTGTAGAGGATATGTGGAGAATAATATCAAGAAAAGAATGGAACTGGTTATTGAGGCGTGGTAAACATCACAAACCATGACTTCCCTTGAAACCAGGGCACATAGTTTGCTCAAACATTTATAAGTGGAGTTAAAAGATGAATAAAATTTCTATTTAAACATGGTCCTTCTTTTTGGCCACATTTTCAACAACATGATAGAAACAAGAAGAAGACAACAAGATCCTCCATCCAAAAACCGGATCGGTAAATTAAATCCATGGTGGAAAGAAAAAGTGAAGAACCTGCATCTCATTGTTCAATCATGTGAAAAGGCCATATCAAAGAAAGAAAAATTATTCACAAGGCTGTCCAGAATAAACTTAGCCATAAGGACCAACAACTTCCAATACCCCAACTTAATCGTCAACTCCTTGCCCTTAACTAGGAAAGACTTTGATAAACAGGTTGATATGTTTATGGCATTGTCTTTGGAAAAGTTTTACAACATCCTTGAATATGGTCAAGATCACATCGATGACTGGCTAGTCGACTATTTAATACAGAATGAGGAAATTGATCACGCTCTACGTAATATTTCTATCGACTTTGGGGAATTAGAAAATAAACTTTTTAACATAAAAATTCGGAATGAGATCAACATTGCCCCAATGAGAAGTTACATTGAAGAATGTCTTGAAAGGGAATTGAAGTAAGCCGTTGATGAAAGGCAACATGAAGTTTCCACGATTCCAGTTTTCGTCGACGATATCAATGAAAATGCATCTGTGAGAAAATAGGAAAAGGGGTCATATGTACCATCACTGTAAGTCTACTGATCTCATCCTGCTTTGTTTATCAACCCAGTTATTCCACTTTTTTAAATAGAAATGTCTAGCCAAAGACTGATAACTTGCAAAAAAAAAAAAAACAGGTATTGCACTCTATCGTCGCCCACTTCTTCTTTCTACAGTCCTATTTATTTTACATATTTCTCTTATGGTCTGCGGGAGCCCCAATCCCAGTCTATATGACAAACACATTGAAATTTCCAGGAATATGTAACATACTTCTATTTTTTGATATATTTCAAATAAAACTATTTTTTTTATCTCCTTTTATATTTATGTCCTCATACATTTTTATCTTTCACCAGTATATATGACAAATGCAGTTAAATTTCCATGAACTTGTAAATTATTTAGTATATTTCAAACTACACTGCTTTTATATCTCCTTTCATATTTGTGTCCTCATAAATTTTTATCTTCCACTATGCACAAATTGTATTTTGCTCTATGATTTCAAAAACTAAATGGGGCTCTAGAGGCCATGTGTCAATTATTACATGGATGCCACCTTTGTTTTATGCTACTTGCCACATCTCCGTTGTAGTTTCTATCTTCCTTTGCTACTTTTTCCTATAGCAATTCAACACAGCGGGGACTACGCTGCCACACAACCTTGTTTTCTTTGAATTATGTCATACTTCCTAAACAATCTATCAACTTTCATAGTACTAACAAATGTAGACACCTCTTATTTTCTTTGGATTGAGTCATACTTCCTAAACAATGTATAGCATACAAATTCTATCACTCATGTAATTAAGTTTCAACAACTTTCTTTGTGAATGGGCATGTTGGTTTTTTTGGAAAGGAAGTAAAAACTATTACTTGTCAATAAACAAATTCACTTTTATATGTTAAAAAATGTATATGTATTCTTGCTATCTTTTGGTGTAAGGTTAAATTTCAAATGAGATTAGTATCTCCTTTCATGTAAGAGATTAAGGTAAAATGTTTTGAAAGAAAATGATCCACTATAAAAGCCTTGTTAATGATAGTGAGGAATATTAGTTTTCTTACAAATACTTAAAATATGATCTAAAATTGCTTATGATTAGTTATTATCTGATGTAGAAGTAAAGAAACATATTAATGGATCAATACATAAAATATTCTAACATAAATCATGTGAAATCTACCCCTTACAAATTAAAACTAAGTTATTTCATCCATTGGTTAGGTTTTGTTTAATTTTACATATATAATCTTTGAAATTGTATTACCAAAAACTAGATATATAGCATTAAGTTTTGTTTGCTATTACTATTTTCAAAACAATATCCAAATTTTGTCAGAGTAAGTAGGCCAAGGATAAGATTCTCGCAGTGAGTAGGCCAAAGATAACATTGTAACAGAAAGTAAGGAGAATGTCATGGTTCATCCGTGTGAAAGAAATATTTCTGGCCTCTATCCTATCCAACTCATCCAGTTAAGCTCGGCGGCCAAAATGAAGCATGCATTCATTTCTTTGTATTGACCACATATAGTACCGTCCAACACAAAAACGTTATCCTACCCACGCGGCCATCCCTGCGAGGCCTATAAAATGGAGGCACCCTCCATACATTGATAAGTCTTGCAATAACATTTTCCATTGATAGAGTTTATTAGAGGTCAATAAAATTTTCCATTCCAAGAATTTCTTAGAGGTCTGCATCTAGTCTTCGAAGTGGATCTCCTTCGACCATATTTCCCACCATTATTAGACACCTCAAACATAGCAGAGAAGTTGACACCAACAAAGCTCCACCCTGACTGCATGAAACAAGCATCAAATAATCATATTGTGGACACACAGATCAAGGGAACTCGACAACAAAGGATCCAACTTTATCGAGTTGTCAAAGAAGGGAAGCTCCTTCACCAAGGCAAGTGGCTCACCTGGGGCCAAATTCAGCAGAAATTTCCTCATCTGATCGTGGAAATCAATGCAATGGAGACCATTGCTTCCTAAGGAGGGAGGATTGATCTAGGTGGACATCGGTGGCCACCCACCTATTCCACTTTCTCGAAAAAAAAATTCCACCTTGTTAGTTTTTTTACAGTTTTTTGGGTTCCAAACTTCTAGGCTCGTTTTGAGGCCCTAAACAACGTTTTTTGGGGATTTGGGGCCGAGGTGACCACTGAAGAAAACTAACTTGGGCCAGTAAAAAAAAATTATTCTCGATTAGACCTTTCCAATGGGCTATCTTTCTCCTAAAACGAATATCGTATGCAAAAGTTACGACCTCGGGAAGTTGATGTACTAACTTACCCAAACGGGGCCCACGTGACTTTTGGCGCTTCATCTCCTAGGGTTAGATTTTTGGATGTCTAGGGTTTTTGAAATTCCTGTTTATTGTAAAAGGCCTTCAAAGCCTCATTGTAACCATTTGTTTATGAATGAGCACAATCGTCACATCTCTTCTCAGAGATAAGCCGCCACCATTCCAGCAAGCTTTTTTTCTGCTGCATGTTACAGTTTCAGCTTATTTCTTTATTGAATAGAAAACCAATTTTATTGTATCTCTGTTATTTTCTGTTAAGCATCTTTTAATAATCTGTATTGATTTCGTTCTGCTCATAAAATCTGGATCAGAGATAGAGTGTATTGTTAAGGCACTCCTTGTGACTTCCTTGGTTCAAACCTCGAGTAGCCCGTGTTTCATGCTTGGGGTTTGTGTGATGCACTTGAAGGTTATAGTGGTAGTCGTCGAAATGTAACCCATCTCATACAATCTCGTCCCATTTGTCGATTATGTGAGCTACAAAAAAAAACTATGTAAATTGCATATCGATGCAACTAATCATGTCTTTGATGATTTTGGGTGCAATCTGACTTGAATTCACTCAAAAATTTGGGATTTCCCTCAAGTTTTACCATTTTCCCCAAATTTATCATAGAACAAAATTGGAAACAAGAATTTATCAAATTTGGATTGGTCTTTAGCCCATACTTGTCCGATGTTGGAATCTTCTCTTTGATAACAATTTATGATGTACCCAGATCCCATATTCAGACACATTACTACCAAACGGATATAACATAATATAAATACCAATTTAAAAATGAATATAGTATTATAAATATACTCATGCATCTAGCATTAATCTTAGGATCGTGCATACAACTGTTAAAGTAGACATGATAGAATTCAACAACAAAATACATATTAAAATGTAGCAACTACTCATAGCATTAAAACAATAAATTCATAGCGACAAGAACACTCATATTATGTGAAAATCTCACCAATTGGTTGCATATAAAGGGACACTCCTCCCAACCATAGGCTCTGTTGTTCAATTTCTCCCAAATGTAGGTCACCTCTAAGCTGGAGTTATGAGTCTGTAAGGAGGAAACCATTAATGGTCCAATACCTAACAATTTCATAATGAAGTGACTAAAAAACAACTCCAACTTCTTGTCTCTCTTCCCCATCATCCTGCACATCCTAAAGGATGAGATATTCTTATTTACACTACAATCCCTTAGAAAATATTCATACTAAATTTCCTTACAATCCCGTCTTTACATGCATATTACAATTCTAAGCTCTCAAATCCAAAACATATTGGTTCACTAACCTATATCACATATGCACAATTAGATTACAGGTTCCTCGAAATGTTACATCTTAAAGGTTTCTTCTTTAACATCCTAATTGGATCCTCATTTCTTTCCACCTTTATATTTCCTTAACATAGATGAATACTTGTAATGTTCACAACGGTTGGCTCTTTCCCATCTGATTCCTCATTTATGCCAAAATCTTTATATTTCCAAATTTCCTTAAACCAGATTCTTTCAAACAATGTCAATTCTTATTCTGTTATCTAAAACCTCCTTAGGCATGAGAGAGAATGTAGATCCCATTGTAATTTCTTGATTCAGAAGGATTATAAAGAACTTTGAACCTAAGTGGAAGAATCTATTCCAAGAGAAATGATATTTAATATGGGATATAACGTGTCACACATAATGGTCATTGCCTTTTTCTAGACGATGCCTCATAGAAGCTCATAAAGACATATGACATTTTGAAATAAAAAATGAAATATTTGTCAAAATACAAGTAAAATAAAATAGTATTATAGGATATTATAGAATCAAAATCATGTACAAAAGTTCCCTTATTAAAATATGCATAATTTGCATGACATGTTACAAATCAACGAAATTTCGAATCACCACAATACATGAAAAATAGAAGTAAATTAAAAAAGAATTAAAAAAATTATAACAAAAGAAAAAGAAAAATTTTAAATTGAAAAAAAATATGCTAAAATGAACAACTTCACTAATTTGAAAAGAAAATAGAATATAGTCAAGAATAGATGAGTATAAAAAATGATGCTCAAAAGGAAGAGAAAATAATTGTTAGTAAAGTCACATATAACAACAATGAAGAAATTTATCGCAAATCGTAATAAAAATCTATTTGTTGAAGTCAAGAAATTAATGGGTGAGAAGAAGCCGCAATAGAAAATTAAGAACAACTTGTTTACAAAGAAACCATAATTAATGGGTGAGAATAAGCCGCAATAGAAAATTAAGAACAACTTGTTTACAAAGAAACCATAACCAATCCAATTGAATAGGAAAAAAAAAATTGAGGTTAAAATCCAAACCATTGATAAGAAACAATCAACTATTGATGAAAGTTGAAACACCGAGAATGTCACCACTAACAAAGTTTCATCAAACTAAGAGAAAATAAGAATTAAAATGAAGGGATAATTTGACGACAAAGAGATATGTATAGATTCAGTTATAGTTGAAGGTCCATTAGTTACCACTTATGAAGTTGTATCTTAGAAAAAGGATTTTGACTTACCTATGGATATAAAAATATATCAAATCAACATGACAACACAAGTAAATTATGGAACTATTAAATAGAAGATGAAGAATGATGAACTTCCTAGGGTATGGTATCTTCACCCAAATTTTAGAAGTCATAGAAAAAACAATTTAAGAACCAAAATCAACAATTTACTTCCTACTAAATCATCCAAAGTTCAACGCAATAATTAATGAAGTCAAAATGAAAGAAGATTGAACCAAGAATATTATCTTTAGAGGTTCCAGAAAGAATCCCCCTAAAATGGATTGATTTTTTTTCATGCAATGCGAAAGTTGTGACGAGATGATCATTTTATGAAAACAAGTGTTATTTTTCCATACGTTAATGATAAAATACTTAAATGATGAAGACTTACAATATACCTAGATATAGTAACACTAATTTTATAATTCTATAAACAATTATTATGTAATAACAGTTATATGTCATAATGTACATTTATATTGTAATTATGATAAGTTATCCATTTTCCTAAAAATATGACTTACACATTATTTTACTTGAATATCATCAATCCCTGAATATTTATATTAATAAATATTTATTATTTGCATCAATAATTTGTTTTACTCGAATGTCATCAATCCCTCATTATTTATATTAATAAATATTTATTATTTGTATCAATAATTATATGAAGAAAGGAACAAAGATCAACTTTAATAGTACTAACAAATGTAGACACCTATTATTAGTCCCTGTCGAAGGCGGAGAGGGACTATGGAAATCGATAATTCGTTGACTTTATATTAGTTTGTCATTTGTCTACAAATTTTTGCATACTTCTAATGTTCGACATAGAGAACTAAAAGCATTATTTTTTATATAATAAAAAAATGTATATATGTTTTGATCTAATTGGATGATAGATTTGAGGTCTTATTTCCAGCTTCACTATTACCAATGAATTATATGTTTCCATATCCAAAGTTTTATCATGTACGATACTTTTTTTATTTGTACTAATCATATTGAAATGTTTAGATATCCAAGGTTTATAGTGATCGATATTTCCAAAGTTTATAACCTTGTATTACAGTTTATTTTTTTATTTGTGCTACTATTATTATTATTACTCCTTTGCATTTATATTGAAATGTATTGACACTTTTTTGAGGTGCTTGAATAGGCCTGACAGCTTAAATTTTTACATGCCGCGAGGTCCTCAAACAGGCCTGACAGCTTAAATGTTTGCATACCGCGAGGGCCTTAGACAACCTGACATCCTTAAATGTTTATCTAAATATGCTTCTCCCAGTACATTTTTCCTCGAAATTTTCCATACAATGTTGCAGTGAATTTGGAAAATATTGTTGTCCACCACCAGTTGAATAGGCATTGTATGTTTCATCCCTCTTCTAGCCTTGGAATGCAATTTCATCATCATTGAAGCTACATACATTGTTTTTTGGTTCGGTGAGTGCTTCTTCTTCGTTGGTTCATCGATTGTTTCTTGTTGTTGTTGTTTGGTTCACAATTTGACCTGCACTTCTTCCTTTCATCGTTTAAGAGTAAGTTTTCATGCCATAGTTTCATTTTCTATTCCTTGTTTGTTGTTCAGTGTTTGAATTTTGCAAGTAAGAATGTTTTCTTATTTATACTGGCATGCTCGTCATATGATTATGGTTCCTTATGTGGTTCGGTTGCAGTTTCGTAATTGTTAGAGATACATATGTTGTTTACTGGTTCAGTGGTTATTTCTTGTTCGTTGGTTCGTTGGTTTGTCGGTTGTTGGTTGTGTTTGTTTGGCTCAAGTTTAAGATTTGGGGCCCTTGGGATGCAGTTGGACCTATTCATACTTTCTCGCTGGTTTGGGGCTTGTTTTTTTCTTTTGTTTGCTTCAGATTTGCAGGGTTGGGGTCCTGCGCCAAAAGTTGGAGCTGTTTTTTTTTCATGTATTATTATTATTTTTTGAGTGCTTTACGTTGTTCAACCTATGCACCCACGAGTGGACATGCGGTTGTGTTATTTTCCATGTCTGGTGAGGTCAATATCTATTCTGCTATGAGATTTTGCTGGTACTTCAGTGTTGACATGATAGAAAATAGTTGAATGAAAAATATTTCGAGAAGTACATGTGCAATTTCAATATCCATTTTTTTTTTGTTAAAATAAAACATATACAGGCTGCACTTATAAACCATGTATGGTGAAATGTGCCCATATGACAATACATGTTCTTTATCCTCTACTAACGCAACCGCGCTCCTCTGTGCGCGTCCGCTTACAGGATATTCTCTTCTCTCGGCCCGAAGAACACTAACCGGTCCTTCTATTTCCCTATCGGGAAATCTTCACCCACAGAAATCTCTGTGCGATCCCCTCTCTGCACTCGGAGCATCGGATTTCGCGACTTCGCGAGATCAGTGGTCGAACTTTGCACTCTCGGATCCCCGAGACCCGATACAAGTCAACGCTGACCCTTCCTTTACCCTATCGGGACTTCTCCTATCGCGAGTTCGGCCCTTGCGGTGTCGATTAACTCGATTCTCTGACTCTCGAGTCCCGATGCGCCGAAACCCCAATACACTCGTGAGTTGACTTTTCAATGCCCATCACCTCAGTCGGGATTTTCAGAGTTTGCGGTATCGTGAGTCCTAACACAATTGGTTCAGGACTTTTCGCTGCAAATTCCTGATAGCTTGTGCCACCTGTCCTCCACTCGTCGAATTAGTTGTGGCCCACACTATTTACATAGCCGTCAGGATATCGCGGATCACAATATCGCAATTCCCGTTACAAGAATTTGGAGTTTCAATCCACGAAACCCCGATCCACGACATACGTGTAGATCCAACGGCCCTTGTGACCTTGATCAATGGCTCCGCCCCTCCTGAGCTTTGAACCTCTCGATACTTTCACTGTATCTTCCTTGATCCTCTGTGAAATCTGATGACTCACGGGATGTCGTGAATTCTCCTTGGAGAATACCGACCTTCCTTCCTTCCTGATGAAATCTATGAAATGGCTAAGTGTTCCTCCACGGAACTCCTCCGCCTACTCGCAAGATTTTGAAACTTGCTTGAACGTTTCACAGCACAACTTCTCTACTCTGTCCTTCAACAAATTTGAAGGCATATCCCTCATGAGATTTCCCACGACCTTCAAATCCTTCAGGAGACTCTTACACGCACTCCTTGCGGAAAACCTTCAACTTTGACCAAGTGTTGAAGTCTTTCGACTCTGCGCACTCCTTGCAGCAGCAGTATTCAATTCCCTTGCTCAGAATCGCAACTCTGAGTCTTATCTTGGCCTGCGCACTCCTTGCATGGCTCCTATGCTCAACTGCACTTCTGGGAACTTAGAAAAAAAGTTATCTCTATCTGAACCCTCTGTCAACGCACTCCTTGCGGACACTTCGACTGCACTCCTTGCAGGAATTCTCTGGCTCAAAATAGAGAAACAATTGAAACTAATTCCTCCTTCCTCTCAGACTTCAATTCAAACATGAAATCATATACACGACACATAAGCAAGTGTATAACAGGAAATAGACATTCATGAGCATAACATTCAAAGATACATACACAAAGAATATGAACACCATGAGTCTGAATCAATTTCCTTCTATTAATTCAAGATCTGTACATGGAGTCTGCTACACAGATCTCTCTATTTTCTCTTCTATGTCCTTCATACACTAATGCTCATAATAATGTTACAATGCACAATGAGGGTGTCTATATCCGTTTTCCCTCTAGCTCCTACAAACTGTCTAGTATAGAATTAAATTCTATCTACCTGCATTAACTAGTTTAAATGCCTCCATCTACCTAAGGACGAGAACGATCCGCTCAAGTTCCATTTACAATATACAAGTGTGCTTTCTCTTAATGGCTCATTTAAGAGTTGCACAACAATTCCAAAGTGATTTTCAAAAATTTGTGCTGGCGCTCGTCCAGTTGTCCTTCTCTTCTGCGCTGGCTCGCTTGACGTGGGCGATGCTCCTGCATCATACTCCCTCGCTTGAAACATTTCATGGGCTCCTGTCCATGATCTCGTGCACGGTCCGTCCATTCCTTTGAATTTATGCTTCATTCTCCCAGCTGGCATCTTCCACTGGATGGTCTTTCCATTTGACCAGATACTCGAAGTATTCCTTCCTTCTGGTCTTCGTACCCACTCGCTTATCTAGTATGCACTCCATCTGTGGCTTCTCTGCAACTGGCATCTTCTTTCGCCACTGAATCACTGGTTTCTCATCTCCTGTTCCTACTCCCTCATCCTTATATGGGTACAAATATGGGACATTTAATATTGGAGAAATTCCGATTCCATCTGGTAGTTCAATCTCATAAGCATTCATCCCAAATTTCTTCAAGACCTTACATGGCCTGATTTTCTTCATCTTGAGC
Organism: Picea engelmannii; assembly: GCA_009831015.1. Taxonomy (NCBI): domain Eukaryota; kingdom Viridiplantae; phylum Streptophyta; class Pinopsida; order Pinales; family Pinaceae; genus Picea; species Picea engelmannii. The sequence continues at coordinate 157,924 of ML807992.1, forward strand.
TTATTATATGTTCCTCTTGAGAACCTTTCCTTCCTCAAGTGTACCATAACTAACTCACCAACCTCGAACTGAAGTTGTCTCTTCCATTGATCTGCTCTGCGCTTATACTCCTGACTTGATTTCTGCAACCACTCCTTCACCTGGCTGTGAAGTTCCCTCATCGCCTCTGCGAAATATTCTGCACTCACACTCCTAGTCGCAGTTTGTTCTAAATCTCGTAGTTCAGAAACTCCCCTCGGCTGCATACCATATACAATCTGAAATGGGCTTTTTCATGTGCTCATGTTCACTGAGTCATTATATGCGAACTCTGCCTGCAGCAATATATTGTCCCAACTGCTGTGGTTCTCTGTCACCAAGCTTCTCAGCAAGTCTCCCAGACTCCTGTTCACGACCTATGTTTTTCCATTCGTCTAGGATGATACGTTGAACTAAACATCAAATTAGTCCCCAGCTTTTTCCATAACGTCCTCCAAAAATTCCCTATGAACTTCGTGTCTCTATCCGAAACTATGCTTTTTGATAGGCCGTGAAGTCGAATGACTTCTTTGAAAAACAGGTTCGCGATATGAGTCGCGTCACTGGTTTTCTGACATGGGATAAAATGTGTCATCTTGGAAAACCTATCTACCACCACAAAGACAGAGTCAAAACCCCTTTGTGTCCTTGGCAATCCCAGTATGAAATCCATGATGATTTCATCCCATGGCCTCTCTGGTATGGGTAACAGTTGATACAAACCCACATTCTGTCTCCTTCCTTTGGAATGTTGGCAAATCCTGCATCTATCTACGAATCTCTTGACCTCTGATCGCATCCCCGACCAAAAGTATGATTCGCTCAGCTTCGCGAATGTCTTATCATGACCAAAATGTCTGGCCAATCCTCCACTATGTTTTTCCTTCAGCAGATTCTCCCTCATGGAACAATTTGGAATACACAGTTGATTACCCTTAAAGAGTAATCCTTCCTGGATCATGTACTCGACCCACTGGCTCCTATCTCTGAGAACTAGATTCTCAGCTGCTTCATACGTTTCTTTGAAATCCTAATCAGCTGCATACATGTCCTTAAGATCATCAAAGCCTAACGTCCTGACTTTGAACTCCTGCATCAGCAAACATTTTCTACTCAAAGCATCAGCCACTTTGTTAGCAGTACCCGGAATATGCTTAATTACAAATGTAAAATTATACATGTATTCGACCCACTTAACATGCCTCTGATTCAACTTCTCCTGTTGAGTTACATATTGCAATGCATGGTTATCACTATATAAAACAAATTCTTTCGGGATCAAGTAATGCCTCCACTTCTTCAGTGCCTGTATGATAGCATAAAATTCCTTGTCGTATGTGGAGTATTTCACCTTCGCCTCATTCAGCTTCTCACTGAAGTATGCAATCAACCTTTCATCTTGACTTAAGACCGCTCCTATTGCAAACCCGCTTGCATCACATTTCACCTGAAATGTCTTCCGAAAATCCGGCAACACCAAAACCGGTTGTTCCGTGATCTTTTGTTTCAACAAGTTGAAACTCTTTTCAGCCTCTATTGTCCAGTGAAAAGATTTATGTCTTTTCTTTACTGTATCCAGCATCGTTGCGCTGATTCCACTGAAGTTTCTAATGAACTTCTGGTAGAAACTAGCCAATCCATGAAAACTTCTCACCTCGAAAATATTCTTCGGTGATGGCCAATTCTTAATTACTTCCACCTTCTCTGGATCCATCCTCAAATTATCTGCAGAAATAACAAACCCAGATAAATGAGCTCCATCTTCATGAATGAATATTTCTTCATGTTTATCAACAACTTCTCCTGCTGTAGCTTTCGCATCACTATAGCCAAATGCTTCAAGTGCTCAGCCACTATTTTACTGAAAATCAGTATGTCATCCAAATACATGATGACAAATTTCCCGATGAACTCCTTCAACACTTCGTTCATCAATCTCATAAAGGTACTTGGTGCATTTGTCAATCCAAACGGCATGACTAGCCATTCATACAACCCTTCGTTGGTTTTGAAGGTTGTCTTCCACTCATCGCCTTCTCTCATGTGAATCTGGTGATATCCACTTTTCAAATCAATCTTTGAAAAATATTTTTCTCCGTTCAAGCAATCCATCAGATCATCCATCCTTGGCAATGGAAACATGTACCTGATGGTTATTTTGTTGATCGCCCTTGAGTCGGTACACATCCTCCAGCCTCCGTCTTTCTTCGGACTGAGTATTGTTGGAACAACACATGGACTCAAGCTCTCTCTGACCAATCCTTTGTCCATCAAATCCTGGACTTGCCTTTTAACTTCCTCATTCTCTTGTGGCGTCAATCTGTACGTAGCCTTGTTTGGAAAACTGGCTCCTGGTATGAGGTCAATATGATGACTCACACTCCTCATCGGTGGAAATGAACGAGGTAATTTGTCCACGACTATGTCAACGAACTCTTCCAGCAGTTCCTGAATTTCTCTTGGAAAATCCTCCACTCTCATGCTGGTTAAAACAATTTTCGGTTTCCTAACCACAAAGAATTATGGATCTTCTTTCTTCTTCACCTCCGTAAGAAGTTCCTTCCCACTCATGAGAAGTACAGTGTTGCTTACCTCTAGTTTCACCTCTTTATCCTTAATCGGAAGCAACATATGGGTTCTCCCATTCTTCTCCAGGGTATCTGTGTTCATTCTCCTGTCATGAATCACATTTATGTCATATTGCCATGGTCTTCCCAGCAATAAATGACAAACACCCATAGGAATAACATCACACAAGATCTTATCATTATACCCTCCTATCTTGATATCAACTAAACATTGTTTAGTGACAGTTACCTGATTTCCTTTCTGCAACCAGGAAATTTTGTACGGGCTTGGATGATCAGTCGTTTCCAGCTCCAGCTTCTCCACCATCTCGGTTGAAATGAGATTATCAGTGCTTCCACTGTCTACAATAACCTTGCACACCCTGTCCTTGGTTTTGCAAGCAGTCCAGAATAATCTTCTCCTCTGGACTAAACTCTCCACCTCCTTCTCGGGTGTCAAAAGAGCTTTTCACATCATAAGTGATCTTCTGCCTTCAGCGTCTTCTGCCTCAACATCCCTCCTCTGTGCTTCGATGATGTGAGCTTCTCCAGTCTCCTTCTTTTTATCTAGACACTTGTAAGACGTGTGCCCATTCTTTCCACATGTGAAGCATGTAATTTCTCCACCTCTTCCTCTTCCTCTACCTCTGGTACGAGGAAACAGGTTATTATCAACGTATCCTCTGCTCTTCTCTATATGTTGCCTTCTCTGCTCAGCATATTTTCCACGCTGTGAACTTCCACCTTTCTCAGTGTGAGTTTGAGGTTTCTTCCAATCTTCCTTGGGCTTTTGGCTTCTGTCCTGGGCAACATATTTGCCTCTTGGCTGACTTCTGCCTCGACCTCTCTGACCTTGTTTTCGGCTCAGCTTCTCCTCATATTTCAGAGCCAATTGATAAGCATCGTCCACCATTCGGATGGTTAGCATGCTTATTTCATCCTGAATGTCATATCTCAGACCATTCAGATATCTAGCAACCTTCTCGTCATCGCTCTCCCAATGACTTGCCCTGATGTTCAGTTTGTAGAACTCCTCAGCATATTCTTTCGCTGTCATCATCTTTTGTCTCTGGTTCTGCATCCTCCTGAACAAAGTGATTTGATAGTCCCTGGGGATGAATTTTTCCTTCATCTTTGCGATCATTCTGTCCCAGCTCTTGATCTTTTGCTTGCCCTTGCAGTGTCTGTCAGCTTGTAGCTCATCCCACCACAATGCTGCATGTCCTTTCAGTCTTGTGACTGCATGCCTGACTTTCTTGTCCTCTTCGACTTCTTTGTAGTCAAAGTAGGTGTCAAGAGCTCTAATCCAATCTAGAAGCTCCTCTGCATCCAATTTTCCCTCGTAAACTGGAATGTCCATCTTCGCCCTAGCACCCATCCTTGCAATGGATTTTATTATACGTTCACTCACTACATCTTCAACTGCAACTTCCTCTTCATGTTCAGCCTCAACCTCATTTTCGGAATCACTAAGATCCCCCACACCGGTTGTGCATCTTTGCACTGTCTCCATGTATTCGAGTCTTGCTCGGAGATCACGCATTTGTCTCTCCATTACTGGATCTGTTATCTGCCTGCCCCTTCTTCTCAGCATTTCCCTATCCTCTAGATCAGGTGATTGTCTCTCTCTTCTTGGCGGCATGGTGAATTCTCTTTCTCTGCTACAGAAGGAAAAGACTCTTTCTGTGCTCTGATACCACACTAATGCAGCCATGCTCCTCAGTGCGCATCCGCTTACAGGATCTTCTCTTCTCTCAGCCCGAAGAATACTAACTGGTCCTTCTATCTCCCTATCAGGAAATCTTCACCCAGAAAAATCTCTGTGCGATCCCCTCTCTGCACTCGGAGGATCGGATTTCGTGACTTCGCGAGATCAGTGGTTGAACTTTTCACTCTCGGATCCCCGAGACCCGATATGAGTCAACGCTGACCCTTCCTTTACTCTATCGAGACTTCTCCTATCACGAGTTCAGCCCTCGCGGTGTCGAGTAACTCTATTCTCCAATTCCCAAGTCTCGATGCGTCGAAACCCCGATACGCTCGCGAGTTGACTTTTCAACGCCCGTCACCTCAGTCGGGATTTTCGGAGTTCACGGTATCGCGAGTCCTAACACAATTGGTTTGGGACTTTTCATTGTGAATTCCCGATAGCTTGTGCCACCTGTCCTCCACTCGCCGAATCAGCTGTGGCCCACACTATTTACGTATCTATCGGGATATCATGTATCGCAATATCGCGATTCCTGTTACAAGAATTTGGAGTTTCAATCCACAAAACCCTGATCCACGACATACATGTAGATCCAACGGCCCTCGTGACCTTGATCAACGGCTCCGCCCCTCCTGAGTTTTGAACCTCTCAATACTTTCGTTGTATCTTCCCTGCTACTCTGTGAGATCTGACGACTCACGGGATGTCGCGAATTCTCCTCGAATAATACCAACCATCCTTCCTTCCTGATGAAATCTATGAAATGGCTGAGTGTTCCTCCACGGAACTCGTCCGCCTGCTCGCAAGATTTTGACACTTGCTTGAACGTTTCACGGCACAAGTTCTCTGCTCTGTCCTTCAACAAATTTGAAGGCCTATCCCTCCTAAGCTTTCCCACGACCTTCAAATCCTTCAGGAGACTCTTGCATGCACTCCTTGCGGCAAATCTTCAACTTCGACCAAGTGTTGAAGTCTTTCGACTCTTCGCACTCCTTACAGCAACAGTCTTCAATTCCCTTGCTCAGAATCACAACTCTGAGTCTTATCTTGGCCTGCGCACTCCTTGCACGGCTCCTATGCTCAACTGCACTTCTGAGAACTTAGAACAAAAGTTATCTCTATCTGAACCCTTTGTCAACGCACTCCTTGCGGACACTTCGATTGCACTCCTTGCAGGAATTCTTTGGCTCAAAATAGAGAAACAACTGAAACTAATTCTTCCTTCCTCTCAGACTTCAATTCAAACATGAAATCATATACACGACACATAAGCAAGTGTATAACAGGAAGTAGACATTCACGAGAATAACATTCAAAGATGCATACACAGAGAATATGAACACCATGAGTCTGAATCAATTTCCTTCTATTAATTCAAGATCTGTACATGGAGTCAGCTACACATCTCTCTCTGTTTTCCCTTCTATGTTATTCATACACTAATGCTCATAATAATGTTACAATGCACAATGAGGGTGTCTATATCCGTTTTCCCTCCAGCTCCTACAAATTGTCTAGTCTAGAATTAAATTCTATCTACCTACATTAACTAGTTTAAATGCCTCCATCTACCTAAGGACGAGAGCGATCCGCTCAAGGTCCATTTACAATATACAAGTGCACTTTCTCTTAATGGCTCATTTAAGAGTTGCGCAACAATTCCAAAGTGATTTTCAAAAATTTGTGATGGCGCTCGTCCAGCGGTACTTCGCTTCTGCGCTGGCTCGCTTGACGTGGACGATGCTCCTGCATCATCTACATAGAATGGTGTGACCATGATACAATTTTTCTTGTACTTGAGATATGATATGTACAACAAAGATACTGCAAAATTATATTTCCATGTCCAGAAACATATCTCGGTAGTTTTCCATGGAAAACCAAAATCTTGTGCCATGGGCACAAGAGTCTTTGTAGAGGATAAATAACATGTATTTCCATGGGTGGAAGTATATCTGGATACTTTTCCATGGAAAACCAAAAATCGTTTAGCTATGGCCATGCAATTTTGTAATATTTTGTGGCTTGTAATATATTTTGGGTAGGGAAAAAAATTATATAGATGGGGAAGTGCAAAGGTTCATGTTACTGCCTATCTTTTATTCTGGTCGTTAAGTCTCATTTACTTTATGTACATATTACTTGTTCTCCAGCTCATACCAGCTTCCATTTATGTTCATTGTATTTTGTGCATTCGCACATTCAAACAAACAGAATAGCTGGAGACAACGATGGAGTCTTGACTGCATCCATTGAAGAGGAGATAGAAAGGTACATGCTTGTATTGTTATCTCATATTGCGTTGTTTTGTATTTCATTTATTGTCTGTGTATGTGTTCACCTAGTTTATTGTATGTAGATGTTGTGTACCTTCCTACATTATAACTTGTCTTCATTACATGTCTTCCTGCATATTAACTTCCTTCATGTCCGTTGTATTTTTCCTGCATTCCTACATTTAAACAAACATAATTGTTGGAGAGGACGATGGACTTTTTGGCGCGAATGTAGACAAGGAGTTACAAAGGTGGATACCTGTACTCTTATTTCATATTATAGTGTTCAATATTTCATTTACTGCCTGTATATTTTTTGTGCTTGTTATGTTTCTTTGCACCTTTATTATTATTATTATTATTATTATTATTTACCTATATGTTTATACTACGTATCTTTCTACTTATTCTCGTGTGAACCATATTTTGTTTGCTATTACATTGAAATAAATAGAATTGTTTTTCTTTCTTTTACATGTTTATCTTCATACTAACTTGCCTTCATGTCCATTGTATATTCGACATTGCTACCTTGGAAGAAACGGGTTGGTTGGATAGGAAGATGAATTGTTATGTGCAACAACAGAGGGTTTTGTGGTACAATCTTCGAAAAGGTATACCAATTGTGCTATTAAATTAAATATACAAACTGGGTGGGGCCATATAATATTATACTAGAAAATGATTACTTGGAAGAAATGGGATGTTGTGCCCTCCCCATTTATAATTTTTCCATTTTCTATTGTCCCTTTTGCTTTCTAATTTCTCTTCTTACTGGTCTTTATGAAAATGCCTTGGTGCACCAGTTGGTGGACTAACGGGTTCACATTTATGGTCACGCTTATACCTTATTCCATACTTACCCAGTTTTTCAATTGTGAGTGTCGAGTTGGTGGGTTCAATATTTCTCCCCTAGATTATGGGGGTTCGTGATATACAGATTGGCCTTCGTGCCCTGCCATTACATATTTTCCCAGTCAAAAAATCAGAGGCATACAATTTGACCCTCGGGTCCTCATGTATCCTGAGTATATCCCTTTACACCATATTTTGTATTATGTCTCCTTCGACCTTGCATGTGACATTAAGAACTATTATGGAAAATATACAATGAATATTCTTGTTTAGTCCTTATGATGTTCATCTACACATTCTTGCATCAGAAAAATTTGGACTAGTGACATGGCCATGAGCAGTCAGTCATCCCAGACATCAACAAACTGACAAGGCCAAAGGTAAATATGCATACATTATGTTCCTAGTATGTTTACCAAACAGATATCCTCAGATATTTATTCATATATGGCATGGTGAATATGTTGATTTCATTTGTAATACATGGTTTGAAGTTCACAAGAAGTATCAACAAGTACAAGCGAGACACCAAACATAGTGCAGGTTCTGCAGACTAAGAGGTGTGGTTACAAAACTCTGGCTACATAGTTCATCAAAGCTATGTGTCTACTTGTATATTTATGCTAGTGAAAAAGAATACAAAAACATAATGCATGCTACCATTCACTTTAGTTTTCATGTTCAAAAAATCTTACCAGGTCTAGACTTGTAACACCCAAAGTACTATAAATAGAGGGCTTGAACAACCACAGAACTGGACAAGTGTTCATCAGGGACATAATGGTCATCTATATCACCTACTTGGACAAGAAAAACAAAGCTAGATCCATTGTGCGTGTGGACATGACAGACAAGGAGGCCATGATGACAGTCATGCTGACTATTCCTACGCAACTTGTCCAAAAACATGCAGAAAAGATATTGTCGGGTAATGGGATATCCATTACAGATTTTAATATATTTCCCAAGACAGTATATGACCGTGGTGATTTTGATCGAATTATATCTCTCAACGAAACAAGTATTGTGGAAAACATTCCCTCTTTTTGTTCAGAATATTGTTTTGTCCCAGACGCAACTATCGTCTAGATTGCACAGAGAAATGATATTTACCCAATCAGAACCATTGGCGCAACTGTCACACTGGCGAGAAAACTTGGCTCGCAACAGATTCTCCATATAAAAGATGGATATTTGGACATCAACAAGGAAATGGTACCATTTTCCATATCCAGTTTTGTCCTTTACTTCCGTCTGTGCATGTATCTCGGTTAAGTTACACAAATATTGCACTATTCCATGTTGCAGCTGCAATTGTTCGATACCTATTCAAATTTTTTTTCGTCAATAGAATGGCAATTCCATAAAGGGTAGTTTCCACTTATGATCTTCAAAAATATAACCAAGAAAAGGGATGTTAGAGAAAGTATATTTTGCACAATCTAAGAAACATTTGTAACAGAGTTGCGAGAATACATAGTACAGGATCTAAAGAAACAAACTAGTTCTACAACTATTGTGCGTATACATCTACAGAATCAAATCACTTTACTTTTACAAAAAGCCTTCACCAAATTTCTGTGGCTTGTTTTTTTTTTTTTTTTTTTA
>ML807992.1:183067-201476 GCA_009831015.1 Picea engelmannii
CGCTCCCAATAATTTCTTTGTCATGGCGTTACAGCTTTTGTTTTAACATATAAAGTCACTCTACCTAAAACTCAAATAACATCAATAATGACTTTCACATTGAATTATTCACTTAAATGTTATATTCCCTTAACTTTACATGCGTATGCTACAACCAACCTAGTCTTTAATATAGGTATTCATTAAAATTTATCTTTATTCATTCTATAATTATAATGACTTTCACATTAAATTATTCACTTCAATGTTATATTCCCTTAACTTTACATGAGTATGCTACAACCAACCTAGTCTTTAATATGGGTATTCATTAAAATTTATCTTTATTCATTCTATAATTATTATTGGAGTTTTCATTATTGTTATTAGTAAATTGATGCTATGATTAATGGAATTTTTATATCAGTATTATATATTGTTATTCACAGATTTAGTAATTATTAAAATTATTCGTACAACTATATAAAAGTGGTTGATACATTATTATTAAATTTATTAACTAATACAATTATATATTATTCATAAATTTAGTAATTATTAAAATTATTAATACAATTATATAAAAATGATTGATACATTATCAATAAATTTATTAATAAATACAATTATATAATAGTAATTCATATAAATCAATAAAATTACTTACATAAAGGTGGTACAACGATATAAAGGTGGTTGATACACTATGATTAAATTTATTAACTAATATACGATATAAAAGTAGTTGATACTTTATGATTAAATTTATTAACTAATACAATTATATTATATAATTTATTAACGAATAGAATTATATAATTATATAATAATAATTCATATAAATCTATAAATTTAATTACATAAAGGTGGTAGTTGATATAGATTGATAAAGCTTTGCTTTATATAATAGTTATATAGTTCATTCCATTTATAAAATTTGTATTATTATGAACTTTAAATAATGTTATCTCAATATTGTCTTTTTTACGTCACAAATCTTACATTTGGATACAAAAAATATTATATTTGGATAGAAAGCAAAATACGTGATCATAATCTTGGATGGGGTGTTAGTGCACAACACTTAGTTAATGGAGGAGATGGCATCTACCACCTCTTCAAGGGACATGTGATTGGCATATGCCAGCCCCTCCTGTATTTACTCATGACGTCCCTCGACATGCATTCCTCCTTATGACTCGAGCCACCCTCTACTATTGCAGTGTGTTCCCCGCTGGACATTCATTTCATCCATGGTGAAGGTTGGCTTACCAGTACCTCTGCGCATGTGGGAATTTAGTGCGCAGGCGCCATTTTATGCAGATGGATCTCCTCAGTGTATTCCATTCCTGCTCCTCTCCCTTGGAAGCTCCTTCTCCGAGGAGCTATCCCTGGTTCCCTTGGTCAATTTTCTGCTCTTGCCTTCGGCGTTATCCCCGGTCATTTCTCTAGTCTCGTAGGATATGCATCGGTAGAGAGGAAAGCCCAAAAGGGGGGCCCTATGGTATCGAAGTAGAGAATCCATGGCTCATCGCTTGCCTGTGCTTGCACCGCCACCTAAATCCTCACCCTCGGCATCTGCTCACCCCCCCTAGAACATCCAAGCCTTTTGTCATTATCTTCTCCCTAGGCATGCAGGGTGGAATGGTTCGATGTGCAAGGAAATTCAATGGGTTTTGCACCCTGTCCAATTCCGCACATTGCTTCACCTTCTCAACCTGCAATGGCACACGCTTCTTTACCCACCTCTCCACCTTCCACCCACTTCGCTCTGGTGCCTTCTTCCTCCCTTTCCTCTCCTACACCATTGCCTTCAGCCTGCGACTCTCCACCACCTTCGTTTTCTAGGCCAGTGTTGGAAGACCTCCACGTTCAGATGGACGAGTTCATTGTCAAGGAGGAGTTGTCTCGTCCATAGCCTCACTTCTACTTGGATGGGGTGTCGTGTGCCTCATGCTCGTCTTCTTCTTTCTCTAGGTACCAAGACTCGGTATCGATTCTCCAGGACCTGGTATTCTCTATCCGTCAAGACATTGACGACCTTTGTTTTTGCATAGAGCACCTTGTCCAATGTGCAGAGAAATTGGAAACTTTGTTGGTGTTCATGCTTCGACCCATGAAAGAACACGACATGGACACTGCTGCACAAGGGAGCTTTATTTTGGCTCTGCCACCAGAGATGGACAACGTACACAAGATGGTATTATCTCGAGACATGGGCAAGAGAGCAGGGGAAGATGACACTAGCAGAGCGTGCCACATATCATGACAATCAGACCAGGACAGTCAAAGAACAACCAGGTGTTTACATGCATGTCTTTGTATTTATAGCACCTTCAGCTTTTATGTTGGTGAGAGAATAATTGTTTTTTAGAATTTTGTTAATTATCTACCCTTATGGACAGTCGAATCGGTTTCCCTACAGGGCGATTCAGACAGGATTGTTTAAGCTCTCTTCGTCATGGTAGGATATGGGATGAGATGAATTTGTTTACCTTCGGGGAAATTCAACAAACTTTTATCTTTGATATCATTGTGGATATGTAATTTTGTTTTATGACAGAGAATATATAGATACTTACTTACAATTAAAAAAAATACTTATCATAAATTTATTTTTAGATATTTAATGTTTTTCTAAATTGATTTCTGGTTAATAGTGTTGTGATATTGAGTCAATCTCCGATACTCCACACAATCCCAAAGCATTTGGAAGCATTTGTTCATGCATATCATTCATATTAATGTTTTATGGATATCTAATTTTTTGAAGTTTCCAACTCTAGGATTGATGGGAAAAAGTAGTTTAGGAAAAGTTATTATAATGTAAAGGGAAGAGATTGCAATTGAAGTTAGAATTTGTGATTTTGAAATTCAAAACAAAGTTTTAAAAGAAGTGCATTAATCAATTAAACTAATAAGTGGCTATTTCTAACCACAATTAAAATAAAAATAAATTAAATTAAATTAAAAAATAACTATCTTAACTTATTCATGGCTAAATAGTTAGCTTATTAATAATTTCTCCAAAATTAATAAATAGTTAGCTTATTAATAACTTCTCCAACAATAAATGGCTTATTCATTTTTTTCTTCAAACAACGATTTTGCAATTCGAATTTCTTTAAACGTATTTTTCTTTCGATTGCGCTGTAATCGAAAGATATATGGCACCAGAAGTTGGATCTTATATAATCCTCCGTGACATGAATATTAATTTTAGTTTCGAAATATATAATCCTTCGTGACATGAATATTAATTTTAGTTTCGAAATAAGCAAAAAACGACAACGATTTTCACCTTCAGAGTGCATTCCAAACGTTTTCCAAAGCTCTTTAAAATTAATCTTTGATAAGATCCAACTTCCCTTTTGATTACAGCTCAAAACTTCTACTAAAACATTATGTTCAAAGAAATTCGAAATGCAAAATCCCCGTTTCAACCGTTTCATGGAAAATAAGTTAGGTAGATGCGTGCATAATTAACAAATTCTTTAATATGGTTGTCAAGGAATCAATCAACCATTTTAAATTTATTAAATACAAAAATATATAATTACTCAACTAGATAATTAAAAATGTTTCTCATCCATGCTTTTCAAATCACTTTTATAAAATTATGCTAATTCTTATTTCATTAATATTATTATTCTTACATGGAACATGGAATGTGACTCAATGATCCGTATTGATTTTCATAAATTTAATAAAATGGGAGAGTAGAATATAATACAAAAATGTTCACATACTTGTTAAATAAGAATACATTGGACTCTATTATATAGAGTGTGCACAGGTTCTAACTTATTCAGTCTAACTTATTCCAAAGATAACTAAAGAGGTTGAGAGAATATTTCAACCACACACCAAATTAGTATCTCACAAATCCAACTCTCTAACAATATCTTAAGAATAGGATCACACAACTCACGTAGAGATTAACTCTACTTCTCAATACATTAGCAAGCATATTAGATAAGTAGGAATTATATATTCCAACACTCTTCCTTAATGACTAGTTATCTAAATATTTATGTGGTCATATATTCATCTGCTTCCTCTTGTACATGCATCTGATTATTGACATCCATATAAAAAGAAAACCATCTACCAGAATAAATGGGTCATCAGCCATTGTAATCTCGAGTTCTCTAAGAATCATTTTCAACTACATGGTTCATTCAACCATTCTTCCTCATACCTTCCCCTTCATCACATCATCATCAACCTGGGGTTTTTTCGGCTTACCCATAACCATGGTCTGGGTTTTCTCGGATTACCCTCAACTATGCACCAGGTTTTCTCAGATTACTTGTAACCATGCTCTAGGTTTTCTCGGATAACCCTTAACCATGCACCAGGTTTTCTCAGATTATCTGTAACCATTCTTTCTCAAGTGGTTTTGGCCACAAACCATCCTTTACATAGTGGTTTTTAGATTACCACAAACTTTTCACATTAGGGGGTATACAATGGCTTAGGTACACAGTATTCTCTAGGACCACTACTTCAAAATATCATAGACTTGCTTTCAATTACATGTGTGACTCAATTTCAAATAACTTAAATGACATAACTATGCACACCTTCAAACAAAAAATATCATAACTCAATCTCTTTTGTGTCAAATTGGAGGGTGTGTGTGTAACACCCCGCTCTGGCGTACTGAGCGAACTTATTCTTTGAGGACACTTGCTCGCAAGTGATCTGGATTAATATGCTATTAAAACATTTGATTTTGATTATGAGGCGTTATGGGTTGATGACATGTTGTTTTACTGCATTGACATAGACAGGTGCTATTGACTCGGTTTTACTAAGTGTGCCGGATTTTGGACCTCGAGAATGCAGAGGCATCGATGGAACCCCTTGGACTCCGAATCGAGTCGGGGAGTGTACCATTGGGGTTTGATTGTTTTATTGTGATATTAGTGCATTTGATTGTATGATATGATATGGATATATTCTGACATGATTCGTTGATGATGCAGGATGACGATAGCTTGCCGACCAGACTCACATGTGGAGTAAAGGGGTCACGCATGACTACCAGATATGTTGAGGGAGAGGTGTGGACAACAGCCCTTCCACAGCCTACTAGCACTCCCGCCCTGGCTCAAACTGTAGGTTAACGTTTACCTAGTTCGAGAGGACCCACGATGTCGTGAGGGCGGACTGCGACAGTCACTCACGATGATGAAAAGGGGAAAGAGGGAAATCTAAAATATTTAGGAAACTAGGAAAAGAGGGAAACATAAGAAAAAAAGGGAAACGCAAGGGAAAAAGCAGAAAGTCAAACTTAGTAAGGTATCGACCATTAAGAACTTTCTAATTTAAAATTGAACTAGCAAATTGATAATGGGGAAAGTCATTAAAACCTATAAGAGAATTTGGGGACACCTAGGAACGATTCTACGAGTGACTCTAGTTGGGTGAGGGAAATAAGGGAATTTAATCAATTAAATTAATTAATTTGCGGAGGATTGAAGGGGATGGGTGACACTTGTATGGGGAGAAATTTTTAGGATTTAATTTTTAAAAACTTAATTAAATGAGATTTTAGGAAAGTAAGGGACTTCGAAACTCTATATAATGAAGGGAGGAGAAGGATGAATGATCTCTTCTGTTTGCATAACGTTACGCTGCAGAAATCTCTACTTAACTGACTTAGCTTGTGGGAGTTGGGATACCGAGCTCGGTGAGGTCTAGTAGCTCGGCCTTGCGAGGCGAGCTGGGAGCTAGTTGAATCTCAGGATAGTGTGTGTGGCCCTTTTGCGGCTCGAGGGGCTAAGGGGGAAGAAGAGTACCCCTAGCATTGGCTGGGAGGTATCGGTGAAGTCTCGTCAGTCGGCAAGAAAAAGTTGCATGGAGTGCGCGAGACGTCACTCAGAGCAGGCGATCAGGCAATGGTACGCTCTCTTCATTTTTGTATGGTAGATTGTTGTAGGATTTATGCTTGGATCTGCATGTTTATAGGAGTAAGTAAACTAATTGTCTAGATTGATGACTAAATTTCTTTCATAGCCTAGCTCGATGATTGATTGACTCTCATGGCCTTTGTTTCCCTGCATGTCTTGACCTCCTTGTGGTGTTTGATTGTGACCATTGTGGTGGTTTTCCTATCATCCCTAGCTCATCAGTCCTCACCTAGGTAGTCGGCCAGAAGCCTAATCTACGGTCATCGCTTCGGCGTTAATAGACCTATGGATCTCAACGCCCTGCCTTTCTGTACAAGGATGATGAGAAAATGATGAACCTATCAACCGTCTACCTCTGTTGTTGTCCTTGGATGATTAGATCCTTTCAGATCTCGTAGTGTTGTCTGCAATTTGTATTGGTATTCTGGCAATGGAAAAATGAATTGATTCACGTCTGCATTTTGTATTTGTATTCTGGCAATGGAAAAACAAATTGATTCATGTCTGCATTTTGTATTGGTATTCTGGCAATGGAAAAACAAATTGATTCATGTCTACATTTTGTATTTGTATTTTGGCAATGGAAAAATGAATTGATTCATGTCTGCATTTTGTATTAGTATTCGGGAGATGCAAAAACGAATTGATTCATGTTTTCATTTGGTATTGGTATCCTGGAAATGGAAAAATGTTTTTCCTTTTAAATGTTGCCAGAGATTGTCCTTTTAAATGCCCATGTTTTGCCTTCAAATGAGACTGAGATTGTTGTTTTAATTGCCCACGTTTTTTCTTTCAGATGAGACCGAGTTTACTGTTTTAAATGCCCACATTTTTTCTTTCAAATGAGACTAAGTTTGTTGTTCTAAATGCCCATGTTTTTTCTTTCAAATGAGACTGAGTTTGTTGTTTTAAATGCCCACATTTTTTCTTTCAAATGAGACTAAGATTGTCATTTTAAATACCCACGTTTTTTCTTTCCAACAATGGACTGAGTTGCTATAGAAATCACCCACGAATTTAGCCTTTTAAATCTTAAATTCACTCTTTCCAGAATGACCACGGTTTTGGTAAATAAAAATTGGTTGTGTGCATGTTGAATTTGCCCACCCCTTTTTTTGCTATTCAATTCATAACTGACTTGCAGTAATGACCACGATTTTGCCTTCAAACTGTGACTGTGTTTTCTCTTGAGTGATGGACTGCGTTGATGTTGATTGGATACATTTTCCTTTAATTGTTGAGTTGTTGTCGACTAGGCATGATTGGCCACCATGTGGGCACTGCGTTTTTGCTAATTTTTCCATGGCGAATTAAATGGATAACAGTTAGTTAAATGTCTTACTATTGCTAGATTCATTGCTATGTAATGGTCACATTAATTGCCTTGATTTTTGCCAGCAAATAAAATGGATAACAGTGAGTTAAATGCCTTGTTATTGCTAGATTCATTGTTATGTAATGGTCATATTAATTGCCAGAACAATTGCAACAGCAATGTAAATGGCCAACAAATTCATTCTTTGGATTAAATGACACAACGAGTTAAATGTTAACTAACACCTTAAATGCCTTGCTATTGTTGTATTACTTGTTATGACAACAGTCATGTAAACTGCCTTTTTAATGCGCTTTTAATTGTCGTGTTAATGGTCATGTAAGTGCCTTGTTATTTCTATATTAATTGTTAAGTAACCGCTATGTTAATTTCCTCAATAAATTGCTCCATCCCTGCTAATAGTTAGTAGTTTCCTTCTAATATTATTAGACATATAGTATTGTTAGTTCGGTCAATATAACTAGACTACATGCTGAGATTTAATTGTTCATAAGTGTTATAATGATAGAATTCTACTTTAAGATTGTAAATGTTGTTATTTAAGTTAATGTCTAGTTGGTTGGAGAATTTGGATTAACATAGACGTAACTGATTAGGTTGTGTTAAAGATTAAAATTTGATTGGTAAGTAAGGAATGGATTGCAAATTTTAGACTCGTTGGATTGAATTTTAATTAAGGATAGAGGGAATTTATAATTATGGTTTTAGTATTGACCACTTAGATTTGCAAAATTAATTGTATTAACGTTTATTTAGCGGACACAATATTGTCTAATTGTAACTTGACGTGCCCCGTTAGAATGGAACCCTTGTTAAAATTGAATGTAATCATAGACCAGTTAGACTGGGTGATTGGTGGGGGCGGGGATGATGTCGTGTGGGCTGGCATCACCCCTTGTCTTCGTCCTCTTGTGTCTCGTCAACCTTTGTGTGGGGTAGGTATAGTCTCCCAGTCAGTATTTGGTTCCTATCTCATCGGAGTTTTCTTGAGTCTTGGTCCCTTTTGTTTTGTGCCAAGTTTATTGACACATCTATCACCCGAGGAACGACATGATTCTTGATGAGGGGATCATGGCGCACCCTGGGGATTGTGGCAAACGAGATCTTGGCTGGAGTAGGTTATTTGTGTGAGTATTGACGAGTGTGCAAGTTGCTCTTGGTACAAGGGCTAAACGCCTTGAGGTTCTAGTATTGTTCTTCTAGGCCGTGATGTCGAGATGGGGTGTTGTCCCTTAGCTTGTAGGCATGGTCATGTTTGTGTTGGAAGGGTAGTTGTCCTCCTTGTTATTTTCCGCATGTTTTCCAGTTGTCTTGAGCCGGTGTGTGGTGTCATAGTAACTTGTTGCCTGGACTGTGTGCTAGCGTTCGTCATCAGTGGTGTGATTAAACTATTGTCATCATTGCCTTCTTGCCTCTTAACTCCTGGAAAAAAAAAATGAAAAAAAAAAAACTTCTTCGCTCGTTTTCGTAACGATGGGGTCATTACATATGGTATTAGAGCGGGTTCAACCCACGATTAGGGATTGCTACGAATTTCGTTGATATGATTTTATTATAATGTTTCTAATTGATTTGACTTGTATGCGTGCAGGTAATCATGGTTAGAGGACATCGTGGAGGCAGATGACGGGGTGCTAGGGGAGGAGGCGTGATGCCTCCAGTAGCATCCACGCCTAAGGGATCTAACCCCCAGGGAGACGAACAGGTTGTCGAGCAGAAGCAAATAGTAGTTGGTGATGTGGTCGGAATGATGAGATCTTTTCAGCACATGTCTGAGGCACTGATCAGTCGTTTGGAGAAAGATGAGGCCAAAGCGTCAGAACCCCCTAAGGGTCCACCGCGCACTCCGGTTAGTATAGGTAGCATTCACCGGGAGCTCGAGAAGGTCAAATTTCCTGAGCTCTTTGGTGCCCCGGATGGCGCAGCCGCCGAGACATGGTTGGAGAATATGTCGATGTGCTTTTCACTTCGCGATTATACCTCCAACATGAAGGTCCACATGGAGGTCTTCCAACTGAAAGAAAGTGCTCTTCTATGGTGGAAGATGCTCCTACCGCAGCTGAACATGGTCGTTCCGAGAGAGACACCTATCAGAGGAATTCATTGAGTGTCAGCTCAACGAGTTTAATGCTTTATGACAGGTCAGTCGTACGGTGCCCAAGTACGAGGCCCATTTTATGGAGCTGCTCTGATATGCTCTGCATCTTAACAAGGAGAAACTTAAGGTCAACAAGTTCATGTTCGGCCTTAACGGCGACATACGTGCCAAGGTTAGGATTTTGATGCCTCAAACCTTGCATGATGTCATCCAGAAGCCCCTTATAGTAGAGGAGGATCTTATCAGCAGGGGTCTGACCAGGACTCCAGCAAGACCAGCAAGGCAGGTGTCATCTAGTACACAACAACATCAGACACGAGCCAGACATACGTCAGGGTATCATGGCTTCTAGAGGGGATCCACTTTCACTACACCTCGATGATCGATGCCTCAGCAGCGGACACCTTATCGGGGACCACAACATCAGCAACAGCATCGATCGCAGTAGCAACAGTTTAGTCCTATTTAGCAGAAAAGACCAGGATTCCAGGCCAGTGGGCCGTCATCTTCTACTTCGAGTACCAGGACTACTGGGCCGAAGAAGGGGTGTTGGATGTGTGGGGAACCACACTACCAGCACGACAGCCCTGTGGAGAGGACTAGAGCGTCTGGATCAGTTGGACCCACTATCATGGGAGATATGGGCAAGGCCCATCGGATTCATGTAGCGGTGAATAACTGCCAGGCAGAGAATCAATTGACTGTGCTCGAGACGACAGGTATCGTCGCTGACCAGACCCTTAGTATTTTGATAGATCCCGGTGCTACCGAGAGTTTCATTTTTGGTGCAGTGCTAAAAAGGATTAAGGTAAAGGCAGTTGAACAAGATGAGTTTAGCTTCGTAGAGATGGCCTCAGGAGCCAAACAAAAGGTTGGAGGAAAGGTTATGGGCTGTATCCTTAACCTGGGAGAGTTTGTCACCAGGGCCAATCTGTACATCATGATCTTAGGATCTTATGATGTCGTGATAGGTATGGACTGGTTGGAATCGCATGAGGCGATACTCAACTACAAGATGAAATGGTTGAGCTTGGTCGATGATGAGGGATAGAGACGTGTGATTGTAGGCCGGAACCAGGGAGTTTCTCTGAGGTTCATCTCTTCCTTGCATCTTCGGAAGAGCATGCGCAAGGGGTGCAAGCTTTATGCGATCCTTGCGTTAAATGAGAAGGGAGTAGCAGAAGTTATAGAACACCTTCCAGTGGTGAGAGAGTTTCCAGACGTATTTCCGAAGGAGTTACCTGGGATGCGGCTAGAGAGGGAATTGGAGTTTACCATAGACCTAAAACCGGGGACTGAACCGATAGCGAGAACGCCTGATCAGATGTCGACCCTGGAGTTACAGGAGTTGAGAATGCAAATAAAGGAATTCTTGGACTTGGGACTGATACGTCCAAGTGTGTCACCGTGGGGTGCGCCTATTTTTTTCATACGAAATAAGGATGGGTCGTGGAGGCTCTGCATTGACTACCGTCAATTGAACAAGGTCACGATCAAGAATCAATATCCGTTGTCGAGGATTGATGATCTGTTCGATTAGATGAAGGGTGTGACGGTGTTCTCAAAGATCGATTTGCGATTAGTGTACCACTAGTTACGGATTAAGGAATATGATGTCCCTAAGACCACCTTTAAGATGAGGTTTGGACATTACGAGTTTACTATTTTACTGTTTGGACTGACAAATGCCCCAGGGGTATTTATGATTTTGATGAACGGGGTGTTCCGCGAGTACTTGGACAAGTTCGTCCAAGTATTCATTAACGATATTTTGATTTACTCTCAGACGACGGAGGAGAATTAGGAGCACTTTTGCTTGGTACTACAGTGTCTGCGAGAGCACAAATTGTATGGGTAGTTGTCCAAATGCTCATTTTATCAATCGAAGATTCACTACTTAGGGAATGTCATCTCCGGTGAAGGCATCGTCGTGGATCCAGGAAAGGTCAAGGCTATTATGGAATGGCCTGCGCCGACGAATGTCCCAGAAGTTCGTAGCTTCATGGGTTTAGCAGGATACTATCGACGGTTCGTCGAGGGATTTTTGAAGATAGCAAATCCGATCACGGAATTGCAGAGCAAAAACAAGAAGTTTGTTTTGAACGAGAAATGCGGGGAAGCATTACGGAGGCTCAAGGAGTTGTTGACATCAGCACTGATACTAAAGGTCCCTGACATGGACGCGGACTTCTTGGTATGCACTGACGCATCCAAGGAAGTCTTAGGCAGAGTCGTGATGCAATACGGACGAGTGATAGCGTACATCTCGAGGAAACTGAGAAGGCATGAGGAGAACTACACGACACACGATTTGGAGTTGTTAGCCATCATATATGCCTTGAAGGTTTGGAGACACTACCTTGTTGGATGAAAATTTGAACTAAAGACTGACCACTATGGACTACAACACATCTTTACGCAAAGCGACTTGAACACGCGACAACGGTGTTGGTCGGAATTGCTTAGCGAGTACGACTTCAAGATTACTTACATAAAAGGAACAGTGAACCGAGTGGCAGATGCATTGAGTTGGAGACCACGTATCTTTTCGGTGATGCCTCTTTAGATGAATCTACAAGAAAATATTCTAACTTTACAGCATGACGATGAATGGTACAAAGAGGTCGAGGGTTTTATCAGACAAAACATAATGATGGTACCTAGATTTGAAGGATTTTCGTTTTATAGCGATGGTTTATTGAGGTTTAAAAATCAGATTTACGTACCGCTGAATGATGAGTTGAGTATGTTGATCCTAAGTGAGGCTCATAGAGCCATCTACATGGCTCACCCGGGAGTCATGAAGATGAGGGCTGACCTTAAACCCTTATTCTTCTAGAAGGGATTGAAGGCAGACATAGTCAACTATGTGGCCAGATGTCTAGAATGTCAGCAGGTAAAGGCTGAACATAGACACCCAGCAGGATTACTACAGCCACACGCTATTCCGAAATCGAAATGGGAGGTTATTTCGATGAATTTTATTGTTGTATTGCCACTGAAGGAAAGGAAACGTGACTCGATTTTCGTAGTAGTAGACACTCTGATGAAGAGTGCTCACTTTATTCCTATGCATATGACATATCAGGCACCTGACATAGCTAGAGTTTTCATCAGTGAGATTGTGAGGTTGCATGGCGTGCCTAAGAGGATTATATCCGATCGAAGATCGGTGTTTACTGGACAATTTTGGACGAGTTTCCAAGAGGCCTTGGGAACCCAACTTAACTTTAGTACTGCATATCACCTAGAGACTGACGGGCAGACCGAATGAATGAACCAGACCTTGGAGGACATGTTGCGCATGTATGTGATGGACCAACAAAAGCATTGGAAATAATTCTTACCACTGCTGGAATTCACTTATAACAACAGTTACCAAAGAACCATTAAGATGGCGTCTTTTGAGTTTCTTTACGGGCGACCGTGTTGGATGCCTTTGAGTTGGGAACAGCTTGAGGATAGGGTACTGGTGGGACCAGAACCGATCCAAGAAATGGAATAGAAAATGCAAACGATAAGAGAAATGAATAAAGAAGCATAGGATCGGCAGAAGAGTTATGTCGATGCGCACCCTGTCAACTATAGTTACGAGGTTGGTGATCAAGTATTCTTATGGGTTAAACTACATAAGAGTTCGATCAAGTTTGGAAAGGGAGCTAAACTCTCTCCTAGGTTCGTGGGACCTTTCAAGATTATGGAGAGAAAGGGGTCTGTGGCCTATCGACTAGACTTGCCTGATTCTTTGAGGCATATGCATGATGTTTTTCATGTATCTGTTTTGAGACATTATATTAGTGATCCTACACATGTTATTGACATGAGTTCCTTGCAGGTATTGGACGAGGGGGCGCTCATAGTTGCGCCGACAATAGATCAGGTCAAGGTCCAGTGGGACAACTATAGTCCACACTCAGCGACCTGGGAGGACACATATGATATGCGCCAACAGTTTCCATTTTTGTTTGATAGATAGAATTATGATACTATGATACACATTATTTAGGCACTTATACTGTGAAACTTTAGGACGAAGTTTAGACCAAGAGGGGGTGTATGTAACACCTTGCTCTGGCACACTGAGCGAACTTATTCTTTGAGGACACTTGCTCGCAAGTGATCTGGATTATTATGCTATTAAAACATTTGATTTTGATTATGAGGGGTTATGGGTTGATGACATATTGTTTTACTGCATTGACATAGACAGGTGCTATTGACTCGGTTTTACTAAGTGTGCAGGATTTTGGACCTCGAGGATGTAGAGGCATCGATGGAACCCCTTGGACTCCGGATCGAGTCGAGGAGTGTACCATTGGGGTTTGATTGTTTTACTGTGATATTAGTGCATATGATTAGATGATATGATATGGATATATTCTGACATGATTCGTTGATAATGTAGGCTGACGATAACTTGCCGACCAGAATCACATGTGGAGTAAAGGGGTCACACATGACTACCAGAGATGTTGAGGGAGAGGTGTGGACAACATCTCTGCCACAGCCTACTAGCACTCCCATCGTGGCTTGAATTGTAGCTTAACGTTTGTCTAGTTCGAGAGGACCCATGATGTCGTGAGGGCAGACTACGATAGTCACTCACGATGATTCTAAGGGGTGTGCAATAAGGCGGGGGCCTTATTCCTTAGAGCCCCTTAGTCTCCCACAAGTTCACCTGGCGGAGTATTGACTCCAGGGGTTTTTGATGTCTACCAAGTCAGTCAAGTGGCGAGTGGCACCCTTGGAGCGCATGGTGCATCCTGAAGGGCACGTCGCGCAAGAAAAATGGAAAGAGGCAAGTGGCACCCTTGGAGCACATAGTGCGTCCTGAAGGGCACGTCACACAAGGGAAATAAATTAAGGCGAGTGGCACCCTTGGAGCACCTAGTGCGTCCTGAAGGGAACGTCGCGTTGTTGATGATAAATGAATGAACCTAGATGGCCTTAGGACGAATAACGTGTTAGGAATTTTTAAAAACAAATTCCCTAATAAAATGTCGCCCAGTACGAAAATTTAAGGTCTAAGTCTAAATTATGCTAGTGGTAAAATTTTATCTATCTATTTAAAAAAAAACAAAAATAAAAAAAACATAAATGATAATTATACTCTTCGTTAAATCTTGTAATAATAAGGGGGTAAGAAATTTAAATGATTCATAAAAATCTGTTAGGGTAAAATTTAAAAAAAAAGGGAAATAATTGTTTTATTATTTATGATAATTTAAAATTATTAACTAAAAAGGGAAAAAGGAAAAAGGGGGTTAATTTCTACACCTGCCAATTTGAGTCCTAAATGAAAAGGGGAAAGAGGAAAATCTAAAATATTTAGGAAACTAGGGAAAGAGGGAAACAAAAGAAGAAAAGGGAAACCCAAAGGAAAAAAACAAAAAGTCAAACTTAGCAAGGTATCTACCATTAAGAACTTTCTAATTTAAAATTGAACTAGCAAATTGATAATGCGGAAAGTCATTAAAACCTGTAAGAGAATTTGGAGACACCTAGGAGTGATTCTAGGAGTGACTCTAGGTGGGTGAGGGAAATAAGGGAATTTAATTAATTAAAAAAATTAATTTGTGGAGGAATGAAGGGGATGGGTGACACTTGTACGGGGAGGAATTTTTAGGATTTAATTTTTAAAAACTTAATTAAATGAGATTTTAGGAAAGTAAGGGACTTCAAAACACTATATAATGAAGGGAGGAGAAGGATGAAGGATCTCTTCTGTTTGTGTAACATTACACTGCAAAAATCTCTACTTGATTGACTTAGCTTGTGAGAGTTGGGATAGCCAGCTCGATGAGGAGTGGTAGCTCGGCCTTGCGAGGCGAGCTGGGAGCTAGCTGAATCTCTGGATAGTGTGTGTGGCCCCTTTGCAGCTTGAAGGGCTAAGGGGAAGAAGAGTACCCCTAGAATTGGCTGGGAGGTACCGGTGAATTCTCGTCGGTCGAAAAGAAAGAGTTGCAAGGAGCGTGCGAGACGTCACTCAGAGCAGGTGATCAGACAATGGTATGCTCTCTTCATTTTTGTATGGTAGATTGTTGTAGGATTTATGCTTGGATCTGCATGTTTAATGGAGTAAGTAAACTGATTTTCTAGATTGATGACTGAATTTCTTTCATAGCCTAGATCAATGATTGATTGACTCCCATGGCCTTCATTTCCCCTCATGTCTTGACCTCCTTGTGGTGTTTGATTGTGACCATTGTCCTGGTTTGCCTATCATCCCTAGCTCATCAGTCCTCGCCTGGGCAGTCGGCCAGGAGCCTGATCTACGGTTGTCGCTACGGCGTTAATAGACCTATGGATCTCAATGCCTTGCCTTTCTGTGCGAGAATGATTAGCAAAGGACGAACCTATCAGCCGTATACCTCCGTTGTTGTCCTTGGATGATTGGATCCTTCCGGCTCTCTTACTGTTGTCTGCAATTTGTATTTGTATTCTAGCAATGGAAAAACAAATTGATTCATGTATGCATTTTGTATTTGTAATCTGGTAATGGAAAAACAAATTGATTCATGTCTACATTTTGTATTGGTATTCTAGCAATGGAAAAATGAATTGATTCATGTCTACATTTTCTATTTGTATTCTGGCAATGGAAAAACAAATTGATTCATGTCTGCATTTTGTATTGGTATTCGGGCAATGGAAAAACGAATTGATTCATGTTTGCATTTGGTATTGGTATCCTGGAAATGGAAAAACGTTTTTTTCTTTTAAATGTTGCCAGAGATTGTCATTTTAAATGCCCACGTTTTTCCTTCAAATGAGACCGAGATTGTTGTTTTAATTGCCCACGTTTTTGCTTTCAGAAGAGACTGAGTTTACTGTTTTAAATGCCCACGTTTTCTCTTTCAAATGAGACTAAGTTTGTTGTCTTAAATGCCCACGTTTTTCCTTCAAATGAGACCGATATTGTTGTTTTAATTGCCCATGTTTTGCCTTCAAATGAGACTGAGATTGTTGTTTTAATTGCCCACGTTTTTTCTTTCAGATGAGACTGAGTTTACTGTTTTAAATGACCACGTTTTTGCTTTCAAATGAGACTGAGTTTTTTGTTTTAAATGCCCACATTTTTCCTTCAAATGAGACCGAGATTGTTGTTTTAATTGCCCACGTTTTTTCTTTCAGATGAGACTGAGTTTACTATTTTAAATGCCCATGTTTTTTCTTTCAAATGAGACTTCATTTGTTGTTCTAAATGCCCACGTTTTTACTTTCAAATGAGACTAAGATTGTCATTTTAAATGCCCATGTTTTTCCTTTCCAACGATGGACTGAGTTGTTGTGGAAATAACCCGCAAATTTAGCCTTTTAAATCTTAAATTCACTTGCTAGAATGACCACAGTTTTGGTAAATAAAAATTCACTATGTGCATGTTGAATTCGCCCACCCCTTTTTTTGCTATTGAATTCATAACTGACTTGTAGTAATGACCACAATTTCGCCTTCAAACTGTGACTGTGTTTGCCCTTGAGTGATGGACTACGTTGATGTTGATTGGATATGTTTGCCTTTAATTGTTGCGTTCTTGTCAACTGGGCACGATTGGCCACCATGTGGGCACTGCGTTTTTGCTAATTTTTCCACAACGAATTAAATGGATAACAGTTAGTTAAATGCCTTACTATTGCTAGATTCATTGCTATGTAATGGTCACATTAATTGCCTTGATTTTTGCCAGCAAATAAAATGGATAACAGTGAGTTAAATGCCTTGTTATTGCTAGATTCATTGTTATGTAATGGTCATATTAATTGCCAGAACAATTGCTACAACAATGTAAACGGCCAGCAGATTCATTATTTGGATTAAATGACACAACGAGTTAAATGTTAACTAAAACCTTAAATGCCTTGCTATTGTTGTATTACTTGTTATGACAATAGTCATGTAAACTACCTTGTTAGTGCACTTCTAATTGTCATGTTAATGGTCATGTAATTTCTTTGTTATTTCTATATTAATTGTTAAGTAATCGCTATGTTAATTTCCTCGATAAATTGCTCCAGCCCTGCTAGTAGTTAGTAGTTTCCTTCTAATATTATTAGACAGATAGTATTGTTAGTTCGGTCAATATAACTAGACTACATGTTGAGATTTAATTGTTCATAAGTGTTATAATGATAGAATTCTACTTTAAGATTGTAAATGTTGTTATTTAAGTTAATGTCTAGTTGGGTGGATGATTTTGATTAACATAGACTTGACCGATTAGGTTGTGTTAAAGATTAAAATTTGATTGGTAAGTAAGGAATGGATTTCAAATTTTAGACTCGCTGGATTGAATTTTAATTAAGGATATAGGGCATTTATAATTATGGTTTTAGTATTGACCACTTAGATTTGAAAAATTAATTGTATTAACATTTATTTAGCGGACGCATTATTGTCTAATTGTAACTTGACGTGCCCTGTTAGAATGGAACCCTTGTTAAAATTGAATGTAATCATAGACCGATTAGACTAGGTGATTGGTGGGGGCAGGGATGATGTCGTGTGGGCTGGCATCACCCCTTGTATTTATCCTCTTGTGTATTGTTAACCTTTGTGTGGGGTAGGTATAGTCTCCCAGTCAGTATTCGATTCCTAGCTCATCGCATTTTTTTTTAGTCTTGGTCCCTTTTGTTTTGCGCCAAGTTTATTAACACATCTATCACCCGAGGAACAGAATGATTCCTAATGAGGGGATCATGGCGCACCTTGGGAATAGCGGCGAACAAGATCTTGGATGGAGTAGGTTCTTTTGTGTGAGTGCTGATGTAACACCCCTTTCACTCAACTACCCAGGGTTACTATAAGACTACTTGGTAGATAACCCAGAATAACTGTAGTGCACCTTGGCTACAGTGTAGGTGTTACAATGCGGAATAACACATTCTCATTCATAGTTAATCGCATGCATTTACGCAATGAAATACATTTAAGCTTAGAGTACTCATAAGAGTCATTTTAACATAAATAATCCATGGCAAATACATTAATCCAAATGCACAGCAGAATGCATGATCATTTTAATACACAGAGATACAAAACATATTGATAAAATGTGATAAAACATAGTTAGACACTTA
>ML807992.1:207553-228464 GCA_009831015.1 Picea engelmannii
GTGACCTCTTTCTCTCTGATGTGTTGCACCTGCACAAACTGATCCCACCACATGGATGCTTTTCCTTTCAGTTGGTACATTGCAATTCTTCCTTCTGCATGGGCAGAATAATTCTGCAATTGGAAGTATTTCTTCATGCCAAGAAACCATGTCTTGGCATCTTCCTCCTTCTTATGTTCTCCATCGAATGTTGGAGGCTTAATCGTGTTCATCTCTCCTTTCAATTCCTCCCTTCCAGATTTTCGATGTTTTCTGGTAGGGGATGGGCTTGAACCACTGTGTCTTACTGTCAGAATGTCTTTGGGAGCGACTAAGATGTCGGCTACCACTCCTCGACCTACTTCTTCTCCCATGGGTTCTGCGACTCTCCGTCGTACTAGAGTCTCTTCCTTTCTCGAGTTTCTTCTCTATTATTTCCAGACTCTTCAAAAATTTTAAGTTTAGTGCACCCTGTCGATCCCTGACTTTCATGAGCTTTCGGATATCATCTCGGTGAGCCTTGGCCTCTCTTTGCAATCCTTCAAGGATTTTCATTATGTGTTCTTCCTTATCCTTCTCTTTTCCATGCCCATTGGAGTTCGATCCTTCGACTCCCAGGTTAACATCCTTTCCTTCCTGTTCGTCTTCTATTTCAGGGGTAATCCGCACCTTTCCCCACTCCATACTCGGTGTTGGTTAACTGGAGTAGTGACCTCCGTTGAACTCTACACACACACTGTGCAATTAAATTCGAAGTTTTTCAGGCCGTCAAAACTTCACGAACAATCTTCAGTATTTATAACTAATACCCACAAGAACAAAAGAAATTTCGATTCCAAATGAGTTTTCTGAGCTTCTCGTTCGGCTCTGCAATTTTCGTGTTTTTGGAGCTTTCATTTTCGACACTTTGGGATTTCGAAACTTTGGGTCTTTGTACCTCGGGACTTCGGGTTTCGGGGTTTCGAAGTCTCAGTACCGAAGAACTCCCGTTTAACTCTTCAGGCTAGACTCGTGGTTCACACGACCTCCCCTTATATGACCAAAGTCATACCTCCTATCAGGGTTTCGGACTTCCCAATGTCCAAATGCACATGTCCTTAGGATTCGCGATTCTCTGAATCCCAACGCGCCCTTCACACGTTAGCCCTCCTGGCTTAGCCCCTGGTCCACATGACCTCTACCCCATGACCATAGTCAAACCTCTTGTCAGGGTTTCAGGGTTCAGAGTTTCACAATGCATGGACTTCTTGTCCCCGCGATTCCCGATTCTCCGAATCCTGACTCACCATTATACGAACAGCTGGCTCCCACAATGGCGCTTCCCTCCTTTTTGGCGTGCTGACAGTTGGCCGCACGGTGGTACCTTCCTCTCTATCGGGGTTTCGGACTTTGCGAATCCAAAGTGCATAAACACCTTGTCACCAGGATCCTCGATATCCCGATGACCCAAATACCGATAGACGACTCCCTTGTCGGGATTTTTCCCGATGACTCCGATGGCTGCCACTTGTCCACGACACCGACTCCGCCATGGCCCCACACTATTTCCTTAGTTTTTCGGGATATCACGTTTCGCGATTTCAAGTTGCAAGATTATCCTGTCCTCAGGATCTCCGATACTCTGATTTCCGACACTCTTTGGATTTCTGACACGCGTCCAAAATGATGGACGGTTTAGGTCAACCCTCGAGTTTCGCTACTTTACAAAACCATGAACCTTCACTTACCGGAACTCTGATGACCACATTCCTGATCTGGATGACCATGCGACACATGCCCTGCGTCTTTCGGACGGTCTGGATCTGTTTCGAAACTTTCGCCCCTAGTCTCTGAGGTTTAACCTTCGGACATCTCCCGATAGATCCTACGGCTGACGGGTTTTCCAGCCGAGATCTGACGGCTCAGACGGTTCCTAACCAATTCGGAATTTCGCATATCGCGATTTCCACATTCCTATGTATTTCAAAAAGGAATTTTAATTCCTACGCACATTTTTTTTTTTTCCAGATCCAACGGTCATGAGGGCTCGCCTTCCCTCCCAAATAGATACTAAGGTTCTAACACCATTGGTGTAGAGACCTGTCTCCCCGTGGCCATAGACCACACCAGCTGTGGTTTCACTCCCCGCAATACTTCCTAAGCTTTAAAACTCGTCAAGTAACTCCTTGACATTTTGGAGCAAACCAGGGTACGAAATTGACCTTCCAGACCCAATTTCCCCTCGCATTCTCGGTCCAAAGACTGCTCCACTGGCCCATCTAGGCTCAGTTTTGAAACCTTGTCTCCGATACCAATTTGTAACACCCCTTTCACTCAACTACCCAGGGTTACTATAAGACTACTTGGTAGATAACCCAGAATAACTGTAGCACACCTTGGCTACAGTGTAGGTGTTACAACGCGGAATAACACATTCTCATTCATAGTTAATCGTGTGCATTTACGCAATGAAATACATTTAAGCTCAGAGTACTCATAAGAGTCATTTTAACATAAATAATTCATGGCAAATACATTAATCCAAATGCACAGTAGAATGCATGATCATTTTAATACACAGAGATAGAAAACATATTGATAAAATGTGATAAAACATAGTTAGACACTTATCTTGTAACAATGGTGGGATCCACCAACCAAGTGCACGCCTTCCATGAACCACCCAGCCTTAGACCACACTGCTCATCAGCTCAACAGTGGATCACCCCCGAGCTGGGACTAAGCTCCACCCCAAGGAAAGGAATCCTAGCTAGGCTGAGGTTACAGGGAAAACAACACTTAGAATCTGGAAGGATTCATCCCAGGATGTCGTCTTATGCCCACTACTACCAGACTCTCATTCCCCACATTCATGTTCCACCCGGGAGTATACACCTTCACAAGCACAGTCCATCGGTGCTAACCTCCCTCTCTGGGTCTCGGAAACAGGCTGGATCAGGAAGTCTCAGAGCCTGAAGCTGGTGCTGGACACTCTGTGGAAGAAACCTCTTCCAGCAACATCCACCTCCATCACTTAGAGAGAGATCACACACAAGCTCAATCACCACCTGCACTGGACAGAAATTCGCGTGCAATCCATCTCTGCATGACCACCACAGTCAACCAGGAATACAGACTCAAACCTCTCAGAACAAGCTCAGCAATGGCGGCAAGGTCTCACGTTGTTGATTTTCGGAGTTGCCTGAGAAGCAATTTCCATAGGGAATTACACAGACTCTCCCCACCCCGGCAGAATGGTCGTTTCCCATCCGCCCTACCAAGGATAGACTCACGTTCTGGTGTCGGGAATGCGTGACAGACAATCCACGCAAGGGTCAACGGAGGTTCAGACGGTTCATAGGATGTACGAGGGTTTTTCTGCAAGAGTCAGACCCCTTCCCTTCTAGCATTCCATGAGTCCCCTGGAGGAGGAACCCCCAACATGGCTCGTCTCGGCCTTTTATTGCATGGCCAGGGTTGACACTTGTCACCCATGTGACTGCATGCGTTCCTGCAACGTGCGTGCCTCCCACCATTTGGAAATCACATTTCCTTCCAAAAAGGACTTAGGTTAAAACATATAATGCACTTCTCTTTTGGAATAATATTAAAATATTATTCCCAAGGCTTAAGCCCCCTAGGCTCAACACTTAGCCCCTTTTCCCACCTTCAGCCCCTAATTCCTTGTCCACTCTGTGGATGCTTAGTCCCCCTTCACTCATTCATCGTGGTCAGTCTGCACATGGCAGTGTTTATATTTTTTAATTGTTTTGCATGATTACATATACAACAGCAGGCCCCTGGCCTTCAACACTTAGGCTCTCTGGCCTAACCGCACATAAGAACTTGTCTCACCAGCCTATAAAACATAATTACAATTTCTTTCAAAACGTGGTTTACAACGGGGCTCGACCTTGGGGACACTACAGCTGACGTTCGTGCAAGTTTCTCTTGGAACAAGGGCGGAATGCTTTCAGGCATTAGGTCTGCACACCTTGAGTTTCTAGTATTGTTCGTGTAGGCCATGATGTCGGGATGGGGGTGTTGTCCCTTATCTTGTTGGCGTGGTCGTGTTTGTGTCGGAAGGGTAGTCGTCCTCCTTGTTATTTTGCGCATGTTTGCCAGTTTCCTTGAGCCGGTGTGTGGTGTCATAGTAACTTGTTGCCTGGACTATGTGCTAGCGTTCGTCGTTAGTGGTGTGATTAAACTGTTGTCATCGTTGCCTTCTTGCCTCTTAACTCCTGAAAACAAAAAAATGAAAAAAAAAAAAAAATGCTTCACTTGTTGTGGTAAAGATGGGGTCATTACAGTGTGAGTCTGACGTAATGGGAATGTACACCTCACTTCACTATAACACCTCCATGTAGTCTATAGGAGAACTTATTGGACATTCTCTTCTTAATCTACACACGAATTAAATTGACTAGATGCGATGCAATCTCCTTTAAAATCTCACGTGTATAATTGAGGACAAGCTCGTTGAGTTTACAAGTGTTGCAGAAGGCTATGGAGCGCAAGCCATGTTGAACCAACTCTGCAAAGATGTGTGAAGCCTCTACAATGGGACTAGAAGGTTTCAAATTTGTGTATGTAGTAACTGGATCTTGCATTTTGACATATTTTCATGTCCTTGGCTTCCGCATTGCTGATCGTTGATGGTACAAATAGACTAAAGGATTCGAGAGGAGGAAAATATTTGACCCACAAGGACTTCCATCCTCTAGCACCACTCGTACTTATCACAGATTAGCAAGTTCCATGGCATGTTCATGAGGATTTGCAAAATTTGCACTACTTATGATGAAAGTTGGAGTAGTTCCATACAAATGACGACATATCTGGTGCATTCTTCGCAAAATGAGTGTAATGTGACGTCCAAATGATCCTTTATATGTATGGGCTTCATCAATGATTACAAACCTGTGATTAGAAAAAATAAGCTCAAACTTCTTGTGAGATGGAAATATTGACATATGAAACATATCGGATTTCATGGTGTGTCCGCTACTTCAGGACATTCGAGACATTGGACGCTTCGCATCTCATCCAATACCCAATCCTTCACATCATTTCTCTCTTCTCTAATTCCTTCAAATGATGACTTCTCTTTGGTGATGCTCCTCCACGCCAACAGTCTCCACAACAAGGTCGCCATGCTCTCACCTAATCAACATGGGGCTCCTACTCAAACAACAACATTACAATAACATCTAGAATTAAGAGACGTCAATCTCATCTTCTTCACCAGCGTTATGCCACGTCTCTTCTGTGACTTCTTGTTTGACACTTCTAATAGCGACTACCTCTACATGCAGGCAACTTTCACACAGCGGCGACACAACAATTCCTTCATGAAGGCACCTCTTTTCTTCAGCGATTCAAAAAATTACTCATGCAGGATTGGCGGAAAGCATGAGTGAGAGGCACAATACACATTGGATGAAACTCTGCACAACACATGACAAATTATCTCTTCGATAGACTTTTAGCGACGGCTTCTCTTCATTGCGGACACACTACACAAATAGAATACTCTACTCTCTGCGTGTTCCTGGGCTCTCTCACGAGGGAGTCACGCCTAGACCATCAACTTTGATACTATGATAAAAAGGGAGAGTAGACTATAGTACATAAATATTCAATTACTTATTAAATATCAATACATTGGACTCTATTATATAAAGTGCACCAGTTTTTATCAGTTCTAACTTATTCCAAAGATAAATGGAGAGGTTGAAAGAATATCTCAACCACACATCAAACTAGGATCTCACAAATCCAACTCTCTAACAACCTCTTAAGAATAGGATCATGCAACTCAAGTAGAGATTAGCTCTACTTCTCAATACATTAACAAGCATATTAAATAAATAAGAATTATATATTCCAACACTTCTTTCATTCTATGATTAACTTATTGTTTGATATTTTTATTCTTAGATTGTATCTTTTGTTATTCTTAGATTGTATCTTTTGTTATTCTCTTATTCTCAAAATTTCATTTTTTATTTTTCATTTTAAATAATTTCATTTTTATGTTATTTATTTTTAATTAATAACATTTTAAATGTAATTGTTAGGTTGTGTTACTTATATATAAAAACAAACAAAATTGCATATATGTTAAAGGCATTCAATAATGCGTAAAGTCACCAAAAGTGCTTCATATTTATCTTTTTATTCAATAGAAAATTAATATGTACTTGTAATATCAAATATGTTTCATAAGTGAAAACAGAATAAAGAACGTAATTTACATAATTCAAAATAAAAACCTACAACTATCCTATCTTAAACCAAAAGAAAACTGAATAACATTTAAAATTCCCTTTAAAAATGATGATTTTTTTAGAAGTGTTGTTAGGTTGTGTTATTCAATGTTATATTCATTTTAAGTTTTTGTTTTTATTTTTTTTAAAACAAAATGTATTATTTTATTAAAAATAAACAAAATTACATAAGCATATGCCAAAGGCATTTAATAATGCACAAAATTACTTAAGCACAAGTTCTTCATATTTAATAATGCACAAAAGTTACTTAAACACAAGTTCTTCATATTGCTTAACAAAAAACTAAAATGTATTGGTAATATTAAGTATGTTTCATAACTTAAAAAGGCATATAATTTACATAGTTCAAAATAAAATCCCGAAACTATCCTCTCTCTTAAACATAAATCTAGAATAGTATAAAATTAGAGCCAACATTCATGAATATATTTAATTGTCTATAAATATAATTCAAGTTACTCCCTCAAAATCTAATCAATCTTTTGATAGTCCTTTTTCTATTATGTTTTTATCTTTTTTTATTGTTGTTTCATTTCCTAATCATTGAATAACTAAGAGTGAGCTACGAAATATTTGAATTTTTCATACCTCAAATTTTTACAAAACAAATTTGAGAGCCTTACAAAATATGTTGGAATACTCAGAGGGGAGTGAATTAGTATGAGCACTTTTATCATTGTTAACCAAAATATATAAACTTCAACTTAATAAACAATATATCATCAATATAACGTTAGTGTATCATGAGCATATAAACATAAGCAACATCACATCAAATATACAATACACCAAAATTTACGTGGAAACCAAAGTGGGAGAAAACCACAGAATGCTTTCTTATCTATCAAAGAATACATTCATTGGAAGCACCAACTTCCCAATTCTCCAGTTGCAACTGGAAGGAGGCTATGACCCCCTATTTAGAGTCTCCAACCTAAAGGAAGATACAACTCCATGAATTCCCTAGCTCCAACCAAAAGGAGGCTACAACCCTTTGATTCTTAGGCTCCAACCTGAAGGAAGATACAACTCCATGAATTCTTTGGCTTCGACCAGAATTAGGCTACAAACCCCTAATTCAAAGGCTCCAACTTGAAGGAAGCTCCAACTCCTTGATTCTCCGGATCCAACTAGAAGGAGGCTACAACCCCATTTCTTTGCCCCGTCCTACCTCCCTGAAATATAAGTGTAGAACAACTGTCACTACCACAATCATTGCCATTGTCACATCAACTTGTAACCTGTCAACCTATGATTGTATCCAACTTTTGATTGTCAGCGATACTCAACCAGATCCTCTCACATGGATTATATACCAAGTACACCTCTTAACTAGATGTCCAACATAACTAAAACATGCCTCTACTAAGCATGTACCAATATCACCAACATTCCATCACAATATATGTTTCTCAACCATGTACCAAAGATGAAAGGAATAAGTGAGAGTTCAAAGAACTGATGAGTCTACAGATGAAGAGGAAGACTACTCTGCATTAGGAAGGATTCCTCCATTGTTCTGATCCATTCAGATTGGAGATTCCCAGTAAATATGAATATTGAAAAGTGGGAGTTTGATCAATAACTACTATAGATCAAATAACCACCCTTTGAGTAGTTTGAAGTATTTGAATAGACAAATTTATAGTAGTCAGATAACACAAGTACAAAATGACAGATGAGTCCACATTATGGAAAGTTGAGTAGAAAAGTTATGGACAACTTATGACATATCAACATAGATGGATACTTGGCAAGTACAAAAACTTTGGTCAGGGAAGACATGCATAACAATGTATTTACAATTGGAATCAGTGGAATCAATTGGAATTATTTGGTCATAGAAAATAAAGCAAAGAAAAGCACAATAGAACAAGGAAAGAGAAACCTACAACATAAGCTATATCATCAGAGGGGCATTGTTGAACAATATGGTCATGATAGATCATTTGAATTCAAGAAATTTTGAATTATTTTTATATATCAGAGAGTTACAAGAGGAAGTACCAATGGAAAATTAGCAAGCACTAGAAGAGAGGAAAGGAAACACTTATAGGTATCCCTACATTTACATGACATCTTGCAGAGAAGTCAAGGGAAGAGAAATAATCAATAGATTCATAAAGGAAGATCAATAGCATACAGACAGGGGGAATTATCCTTTTGTCCATGATGTCAAAGAGAGAGAAACAAAAATATCAAAAGAGTCAATCACATGAAATCAGAGAAGGATTGTTTAGAGAAGGTATACTTTTAGGAGGAATTACTCTTTGATATCAAAAGAGAAGAAGAATTTCCAGAGAAACAAGAGGAGAGAAACATGTGAAGAGAAAGAATAAGGGAATTGAAATAAAGAGAGATAACAGAAGCATGAAGATAGGGGGATCATCCCCAAGGAGACAAATCATTTTCCATTGATGTGAAAGAGGGTGAGTGAGAAACATTGATGAATAGAAATGGCCACAAGGGGAGCATGAGTGTTTCCATTCGTGGTGGCATGAATGTTAGTGTTTCCATCAATGCCAAAGGGGGAGAGTGTTGGAAATTTTGTTTGGACAATTGGTTGTCATTGATTTCAACCCTTGGAGAAGTCTGTAATCCCTAAATATATGGTTGATATTGATGGTGAGTTAGTTTCCATTGATGGAGTGGTTCATGTCACTAAATGCGATGGGTGCATGCGATGAAGTCTACATGAAACCCCAGAGGTGTTGTTGAGTAATATGGACATGAAAGACAGTGTAAATTCATGTAAGATACACATATATGGATATTATGTTTCATGTCATTTCCGATGATAGGTGGTATGTGGTTCCTCATAGTTGAGGAGTTATAAGATCATGAAGTTGGAAGCCCCAAAGATGCATTAGGAAGCCACTAATTGGTTACAATATGGGTTACGAAGTCCCTAATTGGTTGCAAGCCATTAACGAAAGGTTAAAGTGGTTATAAAAAGAAAATTGAAGAAGCCCTAAAGATAAGGAAAGATGTTGCTTAGAAAAATTATATATACACCTTAAGAAGTCACTCATAAGTAAATTCGCACACACATTCTATTGAATATCTTATATGTGAGTAAGTGATTCTTATTTGAGGTAACGAAGGATATATGAGGTGAATTTAAGAGGGAACATGAAATAAACAAGGGAAAAATTCCAAGGCAGGACGAAGTCTTGTGATGATGTGTTCCAATGTATGTTATTTAAAGGTCGTGTTACCATTTTCGCTATAACTTAATTTCTAGAATGATTCAAATAGAGAAAATTGGAGGAAGATTAGAAGGCGTGTCAAGGTACTTGTGGTAAAATTTTCAGTTTTTGTGTCATTTTATTTTGAGAGATACACTCTATGGAAATTAGGTTTTTTGGCTCATCTTTAAACTAGGCTCAAACAAGTGTTCTAGGTAAACAAGTCATAAATTATTCATAGAAGATCAAAAATTATTGAGACCAAATGCATTGGATATAATACTTTGCATAGTATGTTTTGTAGTATTTTCAGATATAGATATCGAATATTCCGTGCATGACATGCTCGACAAGTTTACTCTCCAGAATAATCCAGAATTGAGTAAGGTATGCCATTTTTTCTATAACTCCTTTTCTAGGTTGTTTCGAGTAGTGAAACTTCGAGGAATTACAAAGAAGATATTGAAGTATATTTGGTACAATTTTCATACCTTTATTCAGTACAAGTACAGAGTTATTATTGTTGAAAGTTAGGGTTTATGACTAATCCAAAAACTATTCTTGTGAGACTAAGGTAAAGTTTGATGAATATGTCATTCTCATGTTGTTGAAGTTGAGGAAGGTCTGCAGGTATGTCATCAAATACAATAGGTATGTTACAGATTTACATGTATGTTTATATGCATGTTTTGAGGGTTACATGTTGATGATGTTATGATCCATGCTTGAGGAAATTATTTGGTATATTTTTGAGGAATTGGCACATGCTTGAGGCACATATAAGGTGTATGGTTAAGGAATATACTTGGTATATGATCTTGGTTGTTTGGAACTTTGTTGAGGCACTTCATTGATCATATCTTATGGTACATGGTGTGTGGCATGATTGAGACATATCATGAGTGATATGTTATATGGTTGGGGCACTATTGAGATCATTTCATGTTTCTGGGTTTTTCTGCCCCGGTCTATCCTCCCAACTTATTTTTTCCATTTATTTTCCCTCTTATACACCTCCCCTTGTTTCCCTCTTTATTTTATCCTTTCTTCTCTCTCTTTCTAGTTACTATACTTAGTCATATTTCAGTGATCGATGGATTCACGGGTTGGTGGACCTTCATCTCCATCCACTTTCCCATGTCATAAGTCTGCTGCTACACCTAGACATTTTTCAATTGCGTGGGTTCATGGGTTCAATCCCTCATCCTCCAAGTTATTTGACCTTCACTTTGCACCCTAGGTTCTGTGATCTACATT
Organism: Picea engelmannii; assembly: GCA_009831015.1. NCBI lineage: Eukaryota > Viridiplantae > Streptophyta > Pinopsida > Pinales > Pinaceae > Picea > Picea engelmannii. Next base: position 218,250 of record ML807992.1, read on the forward strand.
TTGACCATCATATTTGTCGCGGGTACCGAGCTCCAAAGTTTTTTTTTTTTTCATGCAAGTCCGACCGACCATCTTTCTACACTTAGGATAGTTTTTATCATCCATAATCGCAGGTTGGCGGGTTCCTGGGTTGTCAGGTTCATGAAAAGTTCCATATTCAAACACTCTCTCATGTGTCCCTGCCATTTTGTTTCTTTTCCCAATATGCACTAAGTGTTCTTTAATGATAACAATTGTTGTGTTGGCTCTGAAAAGATTGTCATAAATGGAGAAAGGATCGAGGAATTACTCATTAAATTGCTTTAAATATCCATTTTCCAAGGGATTAAATTATCATTATCTCTCTGAAAAGATTTATTTGAGGTTATTATCCAACTGAATAAATAGTCTCATCAACCTATGGCAGCATCAGGTAGACAACAATTTTTTGGTGATACTTTAAATATCTTTGGTCGTGAAGACCAGAACTTCTAGTGGTCAAGACAATATTCATATTATTACTCTCCTCCTAAACAGAAAGACATAATTTGTGCATCTGGAATCACTCTTGTTGGGTGTGTTCCTAAGGTTTTTTATTGTAAATAACTTGTTGCATCGTGTGTGGAAAAGTACATGCCAAGTCAAAGAATTATACAGCTCCAGGATCGTTCTTAGATTTCTCTTTCACTACAAGTTTTTAGCAATATGTTAAATTTGTCGGAGTCTATGCTTACTTTTAAAGGTGAATATTGCTGAGAATTCTTGAAGAATCATAACAATGGCATTGAGCTCCTACCTGAATATTTGGAGAATCCTGCATATATCCAAGTAGAAATAAGCATAATCCATGTTTATTCTTTTAAAAACCCCTATTGATAAATTTCATGGTTGTTTTCAAGTTTCACAGGTCTGGAAAGCATTGCTTCTGTCTCTCGCATGATTTTATATATTTTGTATTTTGCAGTGCAAGAACATGACATCTTTGACCGGGGAAAACTGATTTCTATCGAAATATCGTCGCACTTATCACACTATAAAAAGGACAGAAAATTATTTATGGTTTATTATTTCATATTTTCTATTGTGGATTGTTGTCAATTCACAAACTTAACCATAACTAAGAGGGTGAATCATGAAATAGAATCAGTTACCTTTTGGTATCAGGAACTATGGAGACATAAGATCCCTCTCTATTTTTATGAAGTTTATAATGAATTTGGTTCATTTTTCAAAAGGTTGTTGTTGGGAAAAATATTTCAAGGATATCTGACCAAGATACAAGATTCCTAGAGAAAAAAGGAACAATAGAACAAATGGAGAATCACGATGTCGTAAGGATATTTTGCTCCAAAGAAAATCCTTATTTTCTCTCATATCATGTATTTGACTATTGGAATAATGATTCATATTCTAGATGTAATTGTTTTTAGTAGTATTGATATTTGTTATGTCTCAAAAGTATAATTAAGGTTAGGAAATATATTTGAGAGATTCATGGAGTGATTATTAGAGAGATTGTCTATAGTTTTTAGGAGAAGATGATTTCCCGTAACATCTTCTCTCATTGTATAAATTCATGCTTTGGTAATGAGAAATTTTGAGCTGAGTGTTCATTGTTATTGGATTATTTGCTCCATTATTATGCTGGTGTATTTCTTCATTTGGTATCAAAGCAAGGTTGTGAGGGTTTGAGAGATGAGATGCATGTCTTATTAAAGCGTTGGGTTTCCTGCGAAATTGGATCGCACATAGGGTTTCTTTACTGGAATCTTTGACAATCTATGAACGTGGCGTACAAACGTGATTGAGGTTTCCATAGTTTGGACTGGTGAAAGTTTTCATGGAATGAGGAAGATTGGTGTGGAGAAAGTGCAAGTGATGGTACATCTGACGACATACTGCTGTGATCTGTGGAGAGTTTGTGTGTTGTTGAAAAATGTGCTACGGACAATCTGGGCATGCTGAATATCCGCACTGTCAACAATAATGTTGAAAACAAACCATTTCTCTGGAGGAATTCGGTCTGGAAGCAACTTCTAGATTGGAAGGACATTAGCTTTAAAGTATATTGCTACCAGTATAGAATCAACCTCACAATATTTACACTTATTTGACACCACAAAGTATGTCCATACATTTCCGAACCACTTCATATTCACAATACAATACCTGAATTTGATCGTGGCTTTGAGCGAGGTAATAGTAACTAGAATCACAGTGGTCTCAGAAATTCCATGATGGTAACATGCGACTGTGTGTACTACTGGTATGAAAAGTTTCAAATAATGATGACAAGAAAGATTTAAAGGAAATTATTAAGAAGGATAATGAAGCACTTTCACTTATAGGGAGCACAGATGAAGAATATATATTTACAAGAATTAATGTTGTAGAATCATCTAAGCAATCTTAGGATATTTTAAAGAATACATATGAAGGTGTGGTTGTATTTAAATTGAAAACACTAAGGAGAAATGTTGAAAATACCAACATGAAAAGTAACGAATCTATTCATGATTACATCAAAAAGATGCAAGATCTTGTTAATTAGATGAGGTCCTTAGGTGAAGATGTTCCATAAAGGAGACTAATTGAGAAGATTTTAAGAAGTGTTTTTACCAAGTTTTAGATGATCACCACTAGTATTATGGTTTCCAAATATTTAAATACAATGAATATTGATGAACTAAGTGGATTTTTTCTTATTGTTGAAGAAAACAAACCAACTGGAGAAGTGGAGCATGATTTTTCTACAAGACATGGATGAAGAGGAAGAGGTAGAAGTCAATATCAAAATCAGAGTCATAATAGAAATGCACTAAAATCATAGAATTATCAAGGAAATTCATTTAGAGGAAGAGGAAGAAGCCCAAGTTCGTTTACAGGAAGTTCAAATAAATTCAGAGGACGAAGCAAAGACAGTTTTCATGGAAGAGGAAGAGGAAGAGAAGTATCTCAAGAACGAAAAGGCCCAAAGTGTCATTATTGTCATAAATATGGTCATCTTGAAAGAAATTCTTATGCAAAAATGAGATATATGGAAAACGAAGGTGCTAATACAGTTCTAGAAGAATCCAGGAATGAGAAGTTATTCATATCAAGTTTCATGGCACATAATGAAGAAATTGAAGCATGGTATATTAATTCGGGATGTTCAACTCATATGACATCTCGAGAGGATTTGTTTACTAGAATTATTGACAACTATTCTGGTAAAGTTGTATTTGGTGATGATAGAGTTTCAGAAGTTAAATGGAAAGGCACAGTTTCAATTCCAGCACTGCATGAAAGAAGAAGTTTACTGATGACACATTGTTGATACCAGAATTGAAGAAGAACCTACTTTCTGTAGGACAGATGATGGAGAATAATTATAGGTTAGTTATTGGTAACAAGGAATGTTTAATCATGGATAAGTTGAATCATAATGCAGTCGTGGCAAAAGGAGAAATGATTGAAGATGGAATTTTCAAGTTTTATTTTGATTCAAGTAATTCAGAAAGTTTCAATGCAACAAAAGAGATGAATAGCAAGATTTGGCATTTAAGAATGAGACATTTTAATTTTCAGAGTTTGGTGTTGCTTCGAAAGAAGAATATGGTGAATGGTCTTCCTTATATCAAGAATGATGATGAAGTGTGTGAAGGATGTATTTTTGGGAAACAACATAGGGAACGTTTCTCAAATAGAACTTGGAAGGCCAATGAACATATAGCGTTGGTGCATTCATATTTGTGTGGTCCAATAGAGACAATGTCTTTTGGAAAGGATCGTTATTTATTCATTTTCATTGATGATTTTTCAAGGAAGACTTGGGTGTATTTTTTGCGGGAGAAATCTGAAGTGTTTTCTTATTTTCTTGAGTTCAAGGAATTGGTTGAAAAACAAAGTGGTTTCAAGATTCTCACTCTAAGAACAGATAATGGGGGAGAATATAGGTCAAATGAATTCTTGAATTATTGCAAGAAGAATGGTATAAAGTGAGAGTTTACCAATTCATACTCTCCTCAACATAATGGAGTGGAATAGAGGAAAAATAGAACAATAGTTGATATGGTTAGGGGCATGTTAAAGGCTAAGTCACTTGGTAATGAATTTTGGGCTGAAGAAGTACGCACATCAATATACATTCTTAATAGATGTCCTATGAAGGCAATGTTGAATTTGACTTGCGAAGAAGCATGGTCAAGACATAAAACAAGTGTTGCACATATGAAATTTTTTGGTTGCATTGCATATGCAAATGTTCCAAAGGAAAAGAGAAGAAAATTGGATGATAAAAGTGTGAACTGTATTTTCATTGGTTATAGTATTGAAACAAGAAGTTACATGATCCAGATTATTTTCGACACGAAATGAGAGAAGAGATATAATAAATAAATGAACAGAGATATCGCAAATATCCAATAATATAACAGAAATGTATCATAGATGCAACCATAAACATAGAGATACAGTAATACACGATTTTCTATTAATGAGCGAAAATGTACAAAGACTATAAAAATACAGAGTGAAAGACTCACTAGAATGGTGGCAGCTTATCTTTGAGAAGTGATGCGATGGCTACTCGCATTCGCAAGAAGATGATGTTACAATGAGGCTCCAAAGGCCTTTTTAACATAAGTAAAATCCAAAACCCTAAACTTGAAAGATGAAAAACCAATAGTTTTGTGGACCCCGTTTTGGGTAGTTTGGTGTATCAACTTCCTAGAGGTGTAACTTTGGCATACGATCTTCGTTTGGGGCATACGATCTTCATTTGGGGCGCACGATAGATCGTTAGAAAGATCAATCTGAGGACTACAATAGTTGGCAAAAAATATCAGGATGATACTTTTCAATCTGACCATGCCTAGAAAACGTCGTTTAGGGCCTCAAAACGGCTCCAGAAGTTCAGGACCCGAAAAAATGCTAAAAATAGTAAATTACCAAAATTGCCAGAAAACTGTTTTGAGCCAGTTGGAAAAAGTGGGTGGCCACCAATATCCACCTAGATCAATCCTTCCTCCTTAGGAAGCAATGGTCTCCATTGATTTGAGTTCTTGGGGGAGAGGGAAAAACATTTGTTGAATCTGCATCTTGATGAGCTACTTGCCTTGTTGGGGAAGTTGCGCTGCTTAGCTTGTTGAAGGTTGTCACAAACATGTGGTTGGAAGGGTTGGAAATTTTCTGGCTATATGAGATTCTTGTGTGCAGAAGGAATATTTACACTTTGTTGCAACCTTATCGACCTGATTCTGTTGGATAGAAGGTGCTTGGGCCGAGGATGTAGTGGTTGCAATATCCTTTTGTTCTCCCTTTGAACAAATTGTGAAGAAGTCTAATTTTGTAGTATGAGATACTACCTTCTGGCACTGTTTAGGTGGGATAGTAGTTGGAACTACCTCTGGTATTCTGTAGAGATGACCCCCCAAATTAGCAATGACAATATGGGGTCGAGACTCATAAACGACATGGCGTCTCCACATATATGGTTGGCCCAAGAGAACATCACATACATCCAATGGGGAAACATCACATAATACCTCATCCTTTAAGGGATGAATGTTGTATGACAATCGACACTACTAGATGACAAGAAAATCTCATCCTTAGCGAAGCCAGCCAATGTTGTATGGCTGCGGGTGTGGTGTTGTCGACAATCCCAACTGTTTGATGACCTCTGCTGAGATGAGGTTCTTCTGTCTTCCGCTAAACAATAAAATGCGGTGGGGTTCCCTTCACCCACATATTTGAATGAAAAAGGTGCTCACCCTCATCAGGATCCATTGGTTCTTTTGGTTGAATTGTTGTGGTCGCGACAATAGCAGTGGGGTCTGCGTCGATGATCTGTCTTTTACCAGTATTTTCATAATCAGATTTTGAATCAGGGTTCAGATCCTTGTATTTGATCTCAGCCACCAATGACTATTTTGAGCGACATTCGTCATTGTTGTGCCAGGGGATTTTGTGGAAATCGAACCATTTTTCAGTGTCCTTCTTTGTCTTCCCATGACCCATCTTTTCATGTGGCTTGGACTGGTTTTCGGCAAACTGTCTGTTAGGGTCATCTTTTTCATACTTTGGTTGTTGTGGATTTGTAGACCCGAACTCCTGTTTGTTATAGTGCTTAAATTTCTATTCAATTTTAACAACATATCTATAAGCAACACCGAGTGATGAGATGTCCAGAAAATCCATTTCAGTTTGGATGTATCTATGTAGAGCCCCACAGTATTTATGAACCAAATGTCGTTCAGAGTCTTTGATACATAGATTGGTGTGCAAGGTATGGAAGGTATTGGTGAACTCCGGAACTTCCTGGCCCCTCTCTTGCCGCAGTGTGGTCCATCTCATGTATTGGTCCTCATAGTTGCCAACGGGGTAATATTGTTCCTTTACCGCATCCACAAAAAAATCTCAACTGGGCTCGACCCCATATATTCCAGACTCTTTTGTGGAACTTTTCTCCCAGTAAGTTTCCCACCAATTTTTGACATGGGGGAGAGCTTTAAGGAGTGCGAAGGTGATCGTTTCCCTGTCAGAAAAATTATGAACAGAGAAATAACCTTCTAATAGATTTAACCATTTGTCTAGGGCATCCACATCTATCTGACCTTCAAATATGGGAATATCAAAATTAAATTATACCTTGAAAGGAGAGGTACTTCCAAAGTGTTTGTTTGATGAAGATGTGTTTGTTGCTATCAGAAAGCATTGAAGGATGTGGGAAAAATTCTCCATCATTTCATCCCTCTATCGCGTGAGAGCTTGCTCAAGCAATGGATTGATAGGATTGTCTGCTCCGTCGCTTTTATTTTCTTCCGCCATGGAGGTTTTTTTGGGCATGCGAGAGACATTGTCTTCAAGAGAGACAAGATCGAGACCCAACTTCCCATACTCTGACCTCGTCGGGGACATGCACTGAACAATGATCACGAGCACCCTGCTCTGATACCACTAATCTGGATTATCTTCAGCACAAAATGAGAGCAGAGATATAATAAATAAATGCACAGAGATATCGCATATATACAATAATATAATAGAAATGTATCAGAGATGCAACGATAAACACAGAGATATAGTAATGCATGATTTTCTATTAATGAGTGAAAATGTACAAAGATTGTAAAAATACATTCACACCAAAAATCCCATCGTCCTCTCCATTTTCTTAAAAATGTAGATGACTCTGAGTTGGTAATAAACCAAGTTAGACAGAGATATAAAATTAAAAAGGAAAGACTCGAATTATATTTAAAAAGAGTTAATGAATTGATGGAAGCCTTCAACCCTTTCAAAAAAAAAATCATCCTGAGGGACAAAAATTAGTAGGCATATTCATTATCTTTGGCGACATCACTGTCAAACCTATATGATGTTTAGAGAAAAACATATTTTCAAGTAAAAAGAATATTTCGACCTTTTGTACTTGATAATTAGGAGTATTTACAAGTATTTGAGAATGATGAACAATTGAAAAGATTTTTATGAATGATGATGAAGATGAGGATAATCACATAAGTGTTGTCCCAAGGAATTGTATTCAATGTGAGTCTCTTTTTACAAGAGACGATCATGTTAAAAACCTCTTGGAAGAAGCATCGCTCCGAAATATCCAAGAAACAAGAAAAATTAATATTGGAACTGATAGTTCCCCAAAATACATCAATTTGGGAGTTGATTTCACAATTGACGAAGTTGATCAATATGTCACATTATTTAAAGAATATATTGATGTGTTCACATGTATTTATGATGATTTGAATGCATATGATCAAAATATGTTTCAACATATTATTCCCTTGAGAGAAGGGGAAAATCTTGTCAAGCAAAAGATAAGGATAATGAACCCCAAATTAAAACCACTCATAAAGGTTGAATTGGAGAAATTAAAAAAGGTTGGAATAATATACCCCATTAGACATTCTGATTGGATTTCAAACCATGTGATAGTGAGAAAAATACTAGGTAGATTCAGATGTGTGTATATTTCAAGGATCTTAACAAATCAAGCGTAAAGGATAATTATCTTTTTTCCTAACATGGAGTTTATGTTCCAACAAGTCATGGGATTAGCCTGCATTTCCATGTTAGATGGTTTTTCTGGGTATAATCAAGTCTTGGTTGTTGAAGAAGACAAAGAAAATACATCTTTCATAACACCTTGGGAGACATATGGATATGCTCAGATGCCATTTGGTTTAAAAAATGCAGTAGCTACATTTCAGAGGGCTATGGATCATGTTTTTGAGGGATTGATAGGAAAATTCATGGTGGATTATCAAGATGACTTAAAAATACACTCAAAACAAGGAGAAATCACATTCATCACCTGAGGGAATTTTTTGACAGGTGTAGGTTATATGGTGTTTCTTTAAATCCAAAGAAATTTTTATTTTCTACAACCCAAGGAAAAATATTGGGTCATATTGTATGCAAGGAAGGAATCTATATCGATCCAGAGAGAGTTAAATATATAAATGAACTCAACCCCCAATCATCCAAGAAAGGAGTTCAATCATTCTTTCGAAATATCAACTTTGTACGAATATTTGTCCCTGACTATGGAAGTATTGTGAAGTTGATTAATTTATTGTTGAAAAAGGACCAAAGGTTTGAATGGACCACGGATACACAAGAAGATTTAAATAATATCAAAAATGCAATCACTACAGCGCCATTCGTCATTAGCCCATGTTTTCAAAGTGACTTCATCAATTATTCATTCGCTACAGAAATGTTTGTTGCATCTATTATTACTCAGACGAATGACAAGGGTGAATAATTTCCAATTAACTTCATGAGAAATACCCTTCATGATTATGAATTGAGATATTCAGAATTGGAGAAACAAACCCTATCTCTTGTGAAAACGGTGGCACACTTTTGGACTTACATGCTAAATTCTCATTTCATTGTGTATGTTCCATCCTCTCCTATGAATATGCTTTTAAAGTAGCAATTGAGAGAAGGAAAATGGGAAAATTCGCTGATGAAGATTCAAGAATATGATATTGAAATTAAACCTTTAAAGGTAGTGAAAGGATAGGGTTTATGTAAGCTCACTACAAATAGTGATTCTCTAGATTCAATCTCAGTAGGAGAACCCATGGAAGATTCAGAGTGGTATAGAAATATTGTATTCTACTTGAGGTCTGGACAATTTCTAGTCACCATGAACCCTAAAGAGAAAAGAAAATTGAAGATGAAGTCGAGTCAATATGTGTTGATTGCTGATATATTGTTCGGGAGGAACTTTGATGGTATATTTATGAGATGTGTTGATGAAAGGAAAGCTCAAGAATTGATTAAATAATTCCATGAAGGTATATTTGGTGGACATTGTTTTCCTACCGCCACTGCCCATAAGATAATAAAAGTTGGGTTTTATTGGCCATTAATTTTTAAAGACTCATATGCTACCATAAGGAAGTGTGTATCTTGTCAACAATTTTAAGGGAAAATGAAAAAAGTTGCAATGCAATTACAACCTATATCTGTAGAACAACCATTTTCCCAATGGGGACTAGATGTTGTTGGACCAATAAATAAAAATTCAAGAAAAAGACATACGTATATCCTCAGTGCTACAGATTATTTTACAAAGTGGTTGGAAGAAATAACTTTAAAAATGGTTGATTTAGAAGAGTTGATTAAGTTTCTCAAAGATAATATTTTATCAAGGTCCGGTGTCCCAAAAAAATTCATTATTGACAATGGCTTGATTTTCATTGGCTAAATATTTACAGAATTTTTTGGAGAATATGGGATCATTATGGGGAAATAATAAAATGATTATCCACAAGGGAATGTTCTTGCATAATCCACTAATAATACACTCATTCGGATATTGAATAAAATTATTGATAAGAACCAAAGGAATTGGCATTTGAAGTTGATTGATGCTTTGTGGGTGAGCAAAATGACTCCGAAAGAAAACACTGAGATGTCTCCTTACACATTGGTTTATGGGAAAGAAGAAAAAATGTCAATTAGCCTCGATCTAAATGCCTTGAATTTTGTAGTTAATACAAAGGATGCAGAATATAGTTCACCTATGCAAAAGAGAGTGAACCAGTTATTTAAATTGGAGGAAGAGTGAAGTAAAGCCTTGAACAGAACTTCTCAAAGACAGAAAAGTATCAAAAGATATTTTGATCAGAATGAAACTGTAAAGAATTTTGAAAAGGGTGAACTGGTGTTACTCTGGAAAAAATATAAGGAGAAACCATCGATGCACACAAAATT
>ML807993.1:8226-18720 GCA_009831015.1 Picea engelmannii
GTTTCCTAAATTTGATGAATGAATTACTCCTTTTCTCTACATGATTGTAAAGAAAATCATTTAAGGAGATAAAGGGGAAAATTAGTTAGATGTTAGTTATCCTTCCTAGAATAGGGTAACTACCCAAAAACCTTTTGGTAGATGGTTTAAATCAACATTTTTAAGAACTACCTTGGCTCCTCAAAGTTAATATCCAAATCTATTGTTGAAATTGCAAGATTAGAACTTAATATCCAATTATCTTTCTTCATTGCATGTTGTTTTTTACTACCTTAATAATAATGTATGAAGAGGCAGAGGGATAAGTTTGGGATATTTATTTTACATTCCTTTACAATAGAAAAAACAGAGACTAGAGTACAAGGGATTAGAAATATTTGTTTTACCCAAATTACTATTGAAGTCCTTGCTGAGATAATAACTTGGGTGGAAACAAAGTTACAGGTCTAACTAGTCAATAGGCACACAAAATTTATGGGCCATTAATCTCATTAATTTTTTTTAATATATATAGCTTCTTTAGATATACGACGAACCTTTCAACAGACATATCCTTCAGAGGTATGGCACATTTGTCAGATATGTTGTTTTACTATTAGATATATGACGTACCTTCTCGTTGGATATCCGAGGAACTGTCCGACTGACATATCCTTTGGAGGTATGGCACCTCCATCGAATATGTTGTTTGGTTGTCGGATATCTGACGTACCTTCTCGTCGGATATCCGAATCACTATCCGGAAAACATATTCGTCGGAGGTATGGCACCTCCATCGGATATTTTGTTTGTATGTCAGATATTCGACATACAAGTTCGTTGGATATCCACTGCAGAGTCTGACAAACAAATGTCGAATATCTTGTTTCTTTATTAGATATTCGACATGTAGTTACATCAGACTTCTGACGCATATGTGTTGGAAATAATGGTTGATTTCAACAAGGTTTTGGTTCTTAGGGATATCGGTAGACCGAAGACAGGGTGTCGGATATTCGATGGAAATATGTTCGTCAGATTATCCGACCAATATACATGGAAGAAATTGGTAACCATGTTTCTTCAAAGCATCGACAGAATGTCTTCGACCAACTAACGTACCTCCATCAGATTTCAATTCACAAGAAGTAGTGTTTGTTCATTCTCTTATTGTTTACTTTTTTTATTCTTCTTCCAACTTCCTTATGTTTTTCTCTAGCTCTCTACTAACTCAAGCTTCTTCTCTTTTCCTTTGATATTTCTTTGCTTGTCACTTTTTCATTTCATCCTCTTCTGCTTCTAAGCTAGCCCTTGAATATTCATCTTCTTTCTCCTTATGCTCCTCATCAAGTTTCATGGAACAAACTTAGTTGAATGTAATCACAGACCTTGATTTCATGGAACAAACACAAAAACCCTAGGTAATTTTGATCCTTGACATGGTCAACGTGGATCATTCCTCCATCCCAGCCTCAGTGTCCTAAACCAACGAAGGATTTCTTCATGTACTCAATTCACAATACAGTCAAAGAGGAAGTTAAAAATCAAGTGGTGGTGGAAAAATCTCTGGAGATGATGTGCATGTTTGATGACTAAACCCTACATAGATAACATGCTCAGATATGATCTTCATAATGGTGATTATTTGGTTGAGATCGAAGATGATTGGTCAAAGCATCCAGTACTATCTTCATGGGAAGAAGAAGCCTATTTATCATAGTGCACAAATGACAATCAGATTCCACATACCCAACAAGATTGCATGGAAGATGATGAAGAAAATTTCCCAAGAAATGCAGAATGTCTACCCTTGTGTTTTGCCTCACTTCTAAGGGAACATTACAAACAGGTCGTGAATAGAAAGAATGAGGAATTTTCTAATGTATCGGTCAAGGAAAACACGGGAGATACAAAAATTGATCCAGAGGTGCAACCTTTGATCCTTTTTGAAAGTCAAACCTCAGATGAAATCATGAAGCCTGAAACAGGTAATGAGAATATCCATTGTGATTCATTGCCTCTGTGTTTTAATTCATTTCAAATTTTGAGAGGGAATTTTGGTCAGATTCTAGTTGAAAGTCACAGTGTAAACCATGAAGTACCAGTGGGGCCGGTGCTACCAATATTTGAAGCATTTTATGACCCTATAGTCGATATTTTGGATGAGGTGTGTTTTCAAAGTCTGTTTTCATTTACTCCTAATGAATTAAAAAATTGTTATAATAGGAATATGATCAGACAGTCTTCCCCATTGTCTGGTTCAACAGAAATATCTGTGAAAAACCCATTAGATGAAATACAAACAGATCTTGAAATGTCTGAAGACTTGAAAACCTCACAATCAAAATAAGGTCAGTAGATGGAATGGACTGATTCCAAATGCCAAGGAACAAATTAGGTCTATTTCGACCCTATAGATATCTATATGGAGAAATTTTGCGTGGAAAGGCCACAATACATTTTCAGAAGTTTAGTTTTTCTTCAGACTGATCGATTCTCATGTAAAAGAGACCAGGATAGAAATCCTTATCACATATCATTACCAGATCTACATCTAAGTTTGGTGAAAATCAGTGAAGCAGCCCAGGTTTCAGATCCAATCTTTGACTGGTTATAATGGATATCTCATATTGATTAAGATCAAGCATCCTCAGATTAGAATAGGATGTATGTGTATAAATAAGATCATCAGATCAGAGTTTTTATTAGATTTACCCTATGCTAATAACGATAGGAAATCTAATGATTTAGATATTATATGTGGATTTCGTGATGAAATTCCTAGCTTGCTCGCCTGATTATCTCCTCAAATAAATTTTCTGGTTTTTATGTCTTTAGGTGATAGGATAGTCATTAGATGAAGTTTTTTTTTAATTTCAAGTGGAAAAGTCTTCAAATTAAGTTTTAAACTTGTCATTTCAAAGAGTGACGAGTCTATATTTTATTAGGAAAAAATCCAAATTTTTTACTTTCGACAGCTAAGGGCCATTTTTCAAAGTATTCTAAGCTGCTGAAAGTGGTCTCTTTCGGAAGAAAAAACAACATGTGCGAGGTGCTCTAAGCTACCGAAATGCATAATTTCTCCAATGGTTAGGATGTCCCATCAGACTCTCAATTCGCCATCAGTACACATGTCATGATGATCTTATATGCTGCAAAAATCATCTATGAGGATCATTTGTCACGATCTGGGTGGTTTATTATGATTTCAATTGATGTTTCAAAAAATCATTAAACCCCAAGATATCAATCTGAAACCCCATCATGATTTCATTCACCCTTACCATTTCATGCAATAATTCACATGAAGGTCGGTCTTAGTCGGTTCTAAATGAATGTCATGATCTCAAGTTCCTTATTTGTTGAGCGTTTTTTAAAAAAACTCATACATCCACAAATCTACTAATCTCACATTTTTCCCTCAATCGTTTTCTCTCTATCCTTTTTCCTAGCACCGATCTCCCATCCATCAACCCATATTTCAATATTTTCAAGATAATAATAGGATTTTTGCATATGAATACTAGAGGACCATTGCTCAAGAGGGAGCTACAAGATGTTTCCTATTTGGAATCTCATCCAGAGGTTTGTCAAATGTTCAAGGATGCAGGCTGCTATAGGTTTTGTGAAAAATTACAGGGGTATCATCAAGGAATTATAGAGGTGTTTGCCAAGAGTTTTGATGGTGTCAAAGTGAAATTGGGTCCTCTGGAAATGCAGATAGATGAGGCAAGTGTTGCTGTAGCTACTGAAATGTCAGGAGAGGGTGAGAGGTGGTTCAAGACCACTGCCATTAAAGATATTGAATTTAGATCTTACCTTAAGCCAGAGTTCCAGAGAATTTTTTGGCAGAAGGATGTTCCTAGGAATTACTTGGAAGACAAATGGTAGAAATTGTTGAAGGTTATTCAAGTGTACATAATGTGTGAAGGGAGGTATGGCAGGGTCATGTTGTACCATTTTCGGCTTATGAATCACTTCACAGGAAAAAACCCTCTGAACTTGCCTCATTATCTTCATAGGAGCCTCACCAAGAAGGAAGAAAAAGTCCAAGCTAAACCTGAGAAAATAAACAATAGGTTGTTCCATCATGGCCTCATCAAGATTATAGTGATGGGGGAACTCCAGAGAAGAGAGAGGACATGGAACTACCTCCTTTTTTGGGGAGAATTCAAGCAAGTGATCCAGCCTAAGGGTAGGAACACACCTACAAAGAAGTCATCTACACCAAAGAGCAGAAAGAGAAAGAGAAGAGCCTTGTCACCAATGCAGACAAAACAACCAACCCCTTCACCTAGGACTAAGAAGGCAAAAAAGAATCTTGATTTTGATCAGGGAAAGGAGGTCCAAAGCAGAATTGTTGAGAAAAACATCTTGAATTTTCCATACTCGGACTTTGAGTCTGAAACACCCATGGAGGAGAGATAAGAAGTTGCAGTCGAAGTCCCAGCCTTGGAGTTACTTGAGACATCAACAAGAAAACACAACAAGGTCAGCAAATCATCAAAGCTGATTGAAAAGCTTAAAGAAGAGATATCAGAGATGAAGTTGCTTGAGAGGGTCATTAAATCCCATACCAGACTATAAGAAACACATGAGATGAGGTAAGAGATTGTTGAAAGGTTAGCTAAAATGCATGTAAAGGAACAGAAGAGGAATAAGAAATTGCTCAAGGAGAATCGTAAGTTACTTAAAATGGTTAGATGTTTAAGGATCAAACTAAGGCTCAAAAATCCTAAGCCAAGAGCACATCTTGATTTAAAATCTATAGCAGAAGTTGTTGAGAACATAAATGAAGATCCTAAAGAGTAGGTAGATTGAAGAAAATCCATTTTTGCAGTTTTGAATAGTTGTGGAAAACTCAGAATTTTCGACACCTTATTCGCTTTTCCTCAAGGCGTTGTTAGTTGCAGAAAGCTCGTCTTTCGGCAGCTAACCCTATTCTATTTTACACCTGTAAGCCACCGAAAGTGCAGAGGATGACAGAATGCTCATATGTTTTCTCAGATCAAATTTTTTGGTGTCCAGATCATGCGAAAGGGGTTCCAAATGAAAGATAAAGATTAAAGGGATTCAGGTCATCACCCTTTTCAAGTTTTTGATGCAGATATTATGGCAAAAAGGTTAAGTAGCTTTTAAAATTCTTGGTAAAGATTTCTTATTTGTCAAAGAAGCATTTCAAAGTGCTTTGTCATCACTTTGACAATTATTGAAGATATCAAATATGGCTGAAGCTGTCGATATTGTGGAATATTTAGTTGATAAGACTTTCACTCTTAAATCAGGACTAGAATTTGCATATTATACTAGTTTCGATTTTATTCTATTTTGAGTATTTCAGATCCATTTTCATAGAATCTTGAACTATTATGTAAAGGCCATAAAGCCTATGACTTTGAAGAAAGTTGGGGTTGGACTTGGGATGATCAAAAAATGTAAAAGTGCTCACAGGCTTTAATTGACTGTTATGAGTGAATACAAACACTTTATTTCCAGATTCTTGTGTCATTTTATGTGGTGAAGTGTTTCGGATGTAAATTGTTGTTCCCTGGTTTATCATTTTGTGATATGTACTTCTTTTAGAACTTTTTGAACAAGAAACATAATAAATAATAAGTAAAGAATACGTACCTCCTTTACATGATTTGTACTGTCCTTGGTTGATGTAGTGTACTCGAATGAATAGAAAGTGTCTCCAAATTAAGCTTGCCCTTGCCACTTGCGCCCACTTTCCCTTCTCTTCTGACCTTATATATACAATATTTCAACATTTCAATACATTCATTAATCTTCTAGTTGATCATCCTCTTCGAACTGAACATCCATATCATCTGGTTCATATAAGGTGTTGTAAGGATTGATCGTATCAACATCATCATCAATGTACTCATTTCCAAGCAATATATCTTCATCATGGATATCATCATCAAGATATGCATTGCCTCCTACTAGTACATTTGGTTCATCTCCTTCAGGTTCTTCATATGAGACATATGCTACATCGGCTACCTGTTCCTCTGCATAATCTTCTTCTTCAAGATCATTTTCTTCCTCTACAATATTATACTTTACTGGCCTTCCTCTTGAATCATACTTAACAACAAATGACCAACCTGCTTTACCTGGAACCTCTGAGTAGAAGACTTGTTCGCATTGTCTTGGAAGAACATAATGATCTATTCCTGGCTCAAATGACCTTGTATTAGCCATGGTAAATCCGTTATCATGTAGAATAACAGTTCTATCAGGATCACGTTCATTCATTCGTAGCCTGTACCATTTGACGTCAAACAAAACTATTTTGAAGGATTTAAAGTCACACTCAAGTATGTCCTCCAAATACCCATTGTATCGATTTTCAGAGACTTTGGGACGTTTGTCACTTCTAGAGGAAACATTAGTGACCTCGAAGACTATAGTTATCCCACAATCAGAAGTTTTCCTCTTTTCGTCCAACTTTTTGATGCGAAATTTACGACCATTGCACCACATAGCCTTGTGATGTTTCAACTGCAATATGCCAGACACATAAAACATATTTCACATAACTTGTAATGTATGGATGGGAAAAACACATCGACACTAACATTAATAATTTATGAAATAACATAATGAAATTATATTCGATGAATAGCATGATTGCTTGTTTATCTTTCAAACCATGTGCTAAATCAATTTCCTGCTGCATAAGATTGGTATCTCCATTATGATGAGCTTCTATAACCAATGTAGACACCCCTTCCCATGATAACCTACCTTCATGTTGTGTGCATCTATCAATCCATACCTTCATCCAGTCAAGATTGTTTGCAATGTATATATGTAGTGCATCCCACTCTCGACCAACTGTATTAGAAAATCATAATTCAGCAATATATGTTAGTTAGAAAGGTATAAAATATTAATAATTGATGAAAGAATAAAAATTAAATAAGTACGATACACATAAAAAGGAAAATTCAGATGTATTATAAACCTAATTACCTTTCACTTTCGTCATTCTACCTTTCCCCAACAGGTGCTCCCCTTCAAATGTTTTAATGGAGTTCACATCCCAAATGCGATCCACATGCATATTAGCGGCTAATTTAGGAATATATTGACTAATATACACCATCGATTGATATAGCATATATCCCTCCACCATAGAACCCTCGAGACATGCTCTTTGTCTAACCAAAGCCTTTAATGATCTCAGGTGCCTCTCCACCATCCACATTGACCTTGTGTGTACTGGTCCGCACAATTCAATCTCCTCAACTTGGTGTATGAGGTAGTGTTCTTATTCATTGAAAAATGCCAGAGGTAGATACTTTTGCATTTCACACATTAGCCGAGGAATTTCTCTCTTCCAATACTTTATATCTTCTTGATGGATTTCTTTCAATGACAACCATATATAGTCGATGTTTCAAGCAAGTACCATGTTTCAACAAAACATATAAATTAATATATTACATTATAAGTAAAACATATGTCATTAAGATCTTGAAGAACAAATTGGAAAAAACAATTTGCATATAATTTACTACTTACCTCATGTATTTTCCAAGATCATATATAACTTGTTTGACATTGTTGTTGAAGTGGTATGGGAGAGATAGAGGTAGAACATATTATAACAATCAAAATCGATCGTTATTTGATTCTAAAGTATAATAAAACAAAACTAAAAATATGTATACCAATATAAATATATATAGAGAAAAATAATTACCTTAATGAAGGTATGCCAATCATGTGTTTTTACCCCCCAAATTCACCTTTCTTTGTTAAGATATTATTTATGTTTGAAGAAAAACCCGTGGGAAATTTTATTCTCTAAATGAACTCTTTTACATCATTCCTTTGTTGCTCTATTAATAACTAGGGAAGGCTATTTCAATCTCTCTCGCTATTTGATTGGATCCCACTTTGCATTGCATGATTGGCTTCCTGAATGTCACTACAAATCTTGATGACTTTTTCTTTATCCCTCCTACCATCTATGACTCGCCATAATGTTTCTGTCCAATTCTTCCTGATATGCATTGTATCAAACAAATGAGCTATTTTTAGTTCCTGATAGTAGGGCAACCGCATGAATTGAGAGGGATAACTTTTCATTCCTCGTGGGAGCCCATTGTTAATACCTTCACGACATTGATGAAGCATAAAATAAATTCAATAAAATAAAAATTCATAACATTACATGTACAATATTACATAAACGAATTGCAATATACCATCTTGACGAATTTTGTTATATTCCAACTTACATAGGTGAGGTGTCATTCTTCGTGGTTTTAATCCAGTCTCTTCTTTCCCATTGAAAATATGTTTTTCAATAGTACGATACCTATGGTTCTTAGAGAGGAAGTTCCTATACTCATAAAACACCTCCTTTCCTAAAGTTTTTGAACATGGAGATTTGATCTTAGGAACACAAACTAGACATGTAAATCTACCCTTTGTTTGAAGACCTGCAAAATTTGGATTAATAATCATGTTAATTATACGAAGGGGATTATTTAAAAAAACATGTAGCATGGTATATTCAAATAATTATATACTATAATTAAAGTGAAATGGATCGTTACATACCACAAAAATGTGTTAGTCCTGGGGCATCATGAATTGTCCATACAAGTATTCCACGGAATTGAAATTCCTTCTGCCTTATTGGTTTACAAACATCATACATAGTGATGCCGACCCATAAATTTAGTAACTTGTCGATGAGAGGCTCGATAAATACATTCATATCTTTAACCTGGTACTTACCTAATTGTTTGAAATTACACATAATTACTAACGTGATGTGCATATATAAGTAAATAAATAAATACAAGATATTATGCAACAAGAAATACAAATGCAATCTTACATTCGAAAAATTAATGATAACATTACATACCTGGAAAAATCATTGTCAACATTATGTGCTCCCTCTTTATTGACATCCAAGGAGGAATGTTATTGTTGATAACAAAAATTGGCCACACTGAGTAAATAGACTTGAGTTCCCCAAATGGATTAACACCGTCAACAACCAATGAAAGCCTAACATTACGAGGTTCATCTTTAAAAACATGCCATTTTTCCTCAATTTCCTTAAATGCATAACCATCTGCAGGCATTCAAAGAACACCATATCCACTTCTATCATGTGCATGGTAATCCAAAAGCTGTGCTATGCTTTCGCATCGGAACAGTCATTGCAAATGTGGAATTGTGGGAATATGACAAAGAACCTTACGAGGCACCTTTTTTGTTAGTTGATCGGTTTGATATCTACTGGTATGAAATTGTGGGCATTTTGTTTTCGATGGATGTTTTCCATAGTATATAATATGATCATTGGGACATGCATCTATAGCTTGATAATCTATTCCAATTTCTTTCATAGAGGAATTTAAATCTCGGTATGTGCAAGGTAAAATATTTGACGATGGTAACAGGAATTCACCTAACAATCTACGACATAAAAAATAAGTAATTAGTGTAAAGAATGTTATAATTTGTAAATATTTAATTCTTATTTCAAACATTAATTAAAACTAAAACCAAGAAAAAAAAATCAACCTTTATGTATATGTGATGATGAACCATATTACATACCTTAGGATCTATGTCATACAACTGTTTGACAAACCATTCAAAACCTTTAAGTTCACCAACAATAATGTAGTAGAAAAAATATTTTCTTTTGAACCTTCATAAAGTGGTTTTTGAACCTTCTCTAGCAGAGGTACGTCAAGATCACCAATGTCCTCATCATCATCCTCGTCCAGTCGAACGAACAAGTCTTGGATCAATTCATTTGTCCCATCGTCTTCAACTACATTGTTATTATTGTCATCTTCTTCCATAGGATCATTAACTTGATCTTCAATATTCGACACTCCAAATTCCTCGGCACCTTGTAGTACAACATCATTTCTGCTAGTACTTAGCGTGTTCGGACGCTTAGGGGGCCAGCTTGACTTTATAATTACAAACAGTCATGCAAAATTAATGTACTTCATAAGAAATATTTAAACAATATAAAATTTTATAAATTCAATCAATATAAAGATATAATAATGAATATATAGTTTACCAAGGGACGATATTCATTCGGTCCACCTTCAACTTGCCCATGGGTTCTGCAATGTCTTACAACTGTTTGTATTAAAATTTGACTGACTTTTGTGCTCCTGCATTTAGCGCAAGGGAAATAAAATCTCTCGTCACCTTGTCCATAATATCTCCACATTCTTCACCACAACCAAAATATTGAGACGATTATGTTATAAAGTTCAGTGATGATGTGCTAGATCTATTTGATTCTTGAAATGCAATAGACCAAACCATACAATATATGTAATGCCCATATTTTGACCTTAGGTATTTAGAACATTGTTGTTAAACCAATCTTGATAATTCAAAGTTTAGCATTTGTTTGGAGTCAGTTAGACTTTGTTAGACATTGAGATGTGTACCTCTAGGCCTATTTGTTTGTTACATGATATATGCTCATGAAAAAGATAGTTA
>ML807993.1:25585-41498 GCA_009831015.1 Picea engelmannii
TTTAGTATAGCAGATCCAGTTTTCTAGGATCTGGAAACTGTATGTAGAGGCTATAAAGCCAGGAACATTTGAAGAAGAAAAGGTTCGATTCTGGATACAGTAATGCTCTTTGTACTTAGACTTTTCATTTGCTAATACAGATCGCAGGTTTCTTTCCATTTTGGTGGCAGTTTTCCATATTTCTTCTTCACTGTTATATTGTTGTCAAACCTTGAATAGATGTTATCCTATTGTTTGGTTTATGACATTATAATCAGTCTCTTTAGTTGTTTATTAGGCCCTGCTTTGCACTGGTTTATGAGCAATCTTTTCTTCATCCACTGAAAGCTATCTTACTGTTTAACCAATCTTGGAGAGCACTGTCTATTTGTTTATCACTTTGATGTCTGAATGCTATAAGTAGAATTGAGTTATCCCATTGATCCACCTTTACAAAATACAAAAACATTTATTTCTTAAGTTACCAAGCACCTTTGGTCTGCAACCACAAAGGGTTTCTTTGAGAGATAACATAATGAATAATATCTAAATAAATTTTGGATGAAATTTTGAAAACCGTACGGTCGTTTCCAGAAAAATGCTAAAATTTTGTTGATTTTAAAACGATCATAAATTCACTTTCTGGACTCCATTTCGGACGATTGTTTTTTTGAAATTGGATATCTTCCCGAGAGGAATTCAAACATCCAATTTGTTTCTGCAATTTTTTCTCTGAAAATATCATAATGACGTCTGATGTGCGCGGATCCCTTTTTGACTCCTTAGATGCATGCATGGTGCATGCAAAAGTGTCTGCATGTGACTCCTGAGATGCATGTCATATATCTTCCACGTGAATTTCAGAAAACAAATATGAAATGGAGTAGACATCATCTTCAATTAACGGAATACAAATTTCTGCAAAAACTTTTATAGAAGACTCTTCATAATAAGAGACTTGATCTTCTGATGGTTTCTCTTCTGGCTCTATCTGTTCGACCTCCTACATGAAATATTCACAATATTCTTTATTCCCAAATAGAACCTCCAATCTGGTCCATAATTCATTTGGAGTTACTCCTTGTGATTGTTCATATACTTGATGGAAAAGTTTGGGAGAAACAGACATGCCGATACTTCCTATGGCCATATCTTGTCTATTGAGAAAGTCATTTTTCTCATCGATAGAATAAGACTCTACTTCCATTTCCATGGTTATTTGGTATAAGCCTCTACTTCTGAGAAGAATTAGAATCTTTGGCTTCCATTCCAAATAGTTATGAGGCGTGAGAAGTATTTCTGGCAAATAATCCATCTTTTGTTGTCTTCAATCTTTTGTACCTGCAACAAATGATTTGGTGTAGCTTTTTCTTAGAAGTCTGTCAGCTCTGATACCATGTAAATGTGTTGAACCTTCATAGAATAGATCTAGCTAGAAAATACTACACACATTTGCAGAGAGAAATTAAGAAAGAAGAAACAAGAGAGAAAGAATGGAAGAATTCTCATTAGCCGTATTCCACACTCAAAGAGTGAATAATTGACAATAGATATAGGATACATGAGTAACTAATGATCCATAGTGGTGGTCTAGATTGATATGGATACACACCAATAGTTACAAGACTAAAATTCCACCTAGTCTAGTCTCTCAAGCAGTTACGGGAGTGAACTGCCACCTAGCTGAGTTAACTAGTCAACTAGTATTCAGTTAACTGACTGAACAAAGAGTAGTGAGTTGGTGATGATCCCAATGTTTCATGGTGACAAAACCAATGCAACATCTAAACTCAACTCAACTAGTCAAACTGAAGTGTCAACTGAAAGAGAATATTCTCTAGGTGGAATATTCTCCCCTAAAATATAGGAGACTGGATAATGACTAATAAACAAGGAATAACCTTAGGAAAAATAAATCCTAGGTGTGTGTGAAGTAACTCCAACATGTCAGTGTTTCATGGAAACCTTCACAGGAGATCTATCTAAAACAAGTACAAACAAATCTTATCAAGAAAGGAAGAGATATTCAATATGGAAGAATGAGAAAATATATTCACACTACTCCAATGAGGTGATGATTGATACATAGATCATGATCAATATGATACAATGAATGAGTGGAATATGCTCATATATAGGGCAAAGCATTCCATAATTAAGAAAATAAATCAAGGAGTTAACTTTCCTTGGGAATGCATGCATGCATAATAGTGATGGTAAAAATAGAAAGTCTAAATAGAACTAATCAGTTAACTCCCACTGAACTAGTGTGTTGAAAATAAAAATTTCTCTAACACCCCCCTTGAACATCACTATGGAGTAAAAAATGAGTCTCGGCTACTAGGCCATTTTAGGTACTCATGTACAATGCAACTAATGAACACTGAATACAAGTGAGGAAAGAGGGAAAACCATGTGGGAACAACCCCCCCCCCTCCAAAATATAATGTATCAAAAGAAGAAAATGACAGCTTCTAGGCAACTGTGTTCTTCACTACAAGACGATCCCGCAAAGTCTGAAAATTCTGCTCATTGAAAGTCTTCGTGAATATGTAGAAATCTTTATGGATCTGATGAAGTCCTTTGGAAACCTGTCTAGCCTTGTACGTCTTGATCCTGTGGAGCCATCTGCACCTGAAAAATTTCCTTTCTGGTGGATGTGGAACCATATTCCAAGTTTGTTTCTGTAGGAGTGATTCATACTCCTTCTGCATAGCTACTTTCCATAATGGATTTCCCACAACCCTATTGTAGTTATGTGGATCAGTAGATTGAACCATATATCAATGCATAGGCATCACACATTATGAAGATGAAAATACATGAGAAGGCTCCTCATGCTGAGATCAAGTCCTCCTCAAATCCAATGGATTCCTTGCAAGGTTGCCTGCTGCCTGAAGTGTGGTATGTGCCTTCTTGGGCATCTGTTGAAGCTTCGGCGCTGGCTTCTTATCTAAATGTACTACGTTCTTATTTCCATGTACAGAATTAGAGTGTATGGAATCATCTCTGATGTCTGAAACTGATGGAAGAACAAGAGTATATGCATGTTTCAGTGGAGGTGCATGCAAAGTACTCTCCTTACATGTAAGTAGAATAGAGGAGTCATCATAAAAGAACTTAGTAAATTTATACAACCTTGACTTGTGATCCACCTCACTAATTGAAATAATGGAATTGTCATGCATGTCAATTATTGAAACTGAATCTGATGTAAATTCAACCTTTTTTCCTTTTTGAATGATCTAATAAACTGAGAGCAGATTCATAGAAATATTTGGAACATGTAAAACATTCTCAAAACTTCCATTGTGGAGTTCCACTCTCCCTTCTCCTGCTATTGCTATTGGAGTATCATCTCCCATGAGAATAGGGGGTCTTGAGCATGGACTCAAGGAAGAGAAAAAATCTTCTTTTGCTGCCATATGATGGGTTGCACCAGAATCTATAATCCATGAATCAAATGAGGAATTAATTGCAACAAGAGCATGGTGATTACCTTTCTTAGGAGCGGGATCTTCTTCCTTCTACTTCTTGACTCCCTCTGGAATGAAGTTTCCAAGGTTGTTCTGCTGAAGTGCATGTGCCATAAGATCGATTTGTTTCTTCATGCATGTGGATTCTTCATGATTCGGTTTATTGCAGTAAGTGCACTACTTTCCCTTCTTCTTCTTCTTGGAATCTGAAGAGTCTTTGGAACCTCAAGAATCATTAAAGGATTTGGAATATCCCTCCTTCCTATTATGTTTGAATGACCTTTTTCCATCTTGCATGGTGAGTGCATGTTCTTTGGGATCTTTCATGAGGCCCATATGTATGATTTTTGTCTGCTCTTGTGTAAGAGACTCAATGAACTGAACGTAGGCATTTTCCAATTTGTTCCAAAAAGACATTTGCCAGAATGAAAATTGGAGACATATACAGTGTATTCTGGTCCTATCTTGGGAAAGATTGTTAGAATAAGTTGTTTCTCTTGTCTAGACTTATCAATACCACATTCACCCAAGCTTAATAGCAAAGATTTAAATTTAGTAAAAAAATATTGTATATTATCAAAACTTTTAGGGTCTAAGGTATTCAACTCTACCTCAAGCATATGACCTCGCATCTCATCCTGCTTTCCAAAGAGTCCTTCCGAGGTGGTCCAGATCTCGTTTGGAGTCTTGCATGCAACAACATGAAACCATAAATCAGTGGAGATTAACTCATGAAGTAGTCCTGTGGCCTCATCCTTACGGTTCGCCCATCTCATCTTCTCAATCGCTGATGTAGGTTTTTCTTTTGTTGCCATCATCAAATTATACAATCCTTTCCTTTTGAGTTGAAATTTTGCCTTGGGCTTCCAATCAATATAATTGTATGGTGTGAGGACTACCACCAAGTTTGGTTGTATAATAGTTGTCATATCCGTTTCTCCCACTGATTCCAAGAACCCCTAAAAATTTACTCTCAATCTGCAAGTGAAAAATTAAGAAATTAATAATTCATATCAGTTTCAGGAGATGAGCTTGCGACTTAATTTCTGAGAAAACAGTGAGGAATCTCGCCAAACGGTCGAAAACCCACTTCCAAAATGGGCCGACTTACTTTCCTTGTAGACCGTTTCCTCCAAAACGTAATATTGTGGGAGAAATGAATGTGGAAATGTACGGCCACAGATTCCTATCAGTTTTTGGAGTCTATCTTGCGGCTCACTTTCTAATCAAACAGTAAAGAATCTCGCCAAACGGTTGAAAACCCACTTCCAAAATGAGCCGACTTACTTTCTACATGGGCCGTTTCCTAAAAAACGTAATATTTTGGGAGACATAACTACTGAAATTTAAGAACACGGATTTAGCTCGCCGAAACCTCGATTTTTCTTATTCTTTCGCTTGTCCGGCTTGCTCCAAGAAACATAGCTCTGATACCATGTCAGTGTTTCATGGAAACTTGCATAGGAGATCTAGATAAAACAAGTACAAACAAATCTTATCAAGAAAGGAAGAGATATTCAATATGGAAGAATGAGAAAATATATTCACACTACTCTAATGAGCTGATGATTGATACATAGATCATGATCAATATGATACAATGAATGAGTGGAATACACTCATATATAGGGAAAAACATTCCATAATTAAGAAAAACAATCAAGAAATTAACTTTCCTTAGGAATGCATGCATGCATAATAGTGATGGTAAAAATAAAAAGTCTAAATAGAACGAATCAGTTAACTCCCACTGAAATAGTGTGTCGAAAATAGAAATTTCTCCAACACTATTATGGTAAGAAACAAATTTAAAGTTTAACCAAGCCTTAGGAAGACCATTTTTACCCATTCACTTTAATATGAAATTTTTCCTTTGTTTTTTTTTAATATAACCCTCTTTACCAATTATTATACGCACAATTTACATGTACCAAGGTCACGATGGTTACATATCTTATTTAGTATGTCGAGTCTCGTTTGGGAGAACACAAGGGTGCCCCCTTTGTTTTGTTTTTGTAATTTAAAGGAGAGCCCCTTCTTTTTGATAACCAATTCTGTTGGGATAGAAACGCTTTAGTGGATTAAAAAGATACGATAATAAGTTATGAGAACTTTGTAGCTCACATTTTTAGAACATATATAATTAGGTACTATCAAAATAAGGATTGACGAAGAACAAATCCATATTTTCAACCTAATAATATTTTTTTTTATATGGAAATTTGGGTATGTTACATGTGGTATCAGAGTTGTAGGTTACAACACTTAGGATTGAGGGTGAGACCAGAAAATTATCTTGTTAAATGAAAAATCTAAAAACCAAATTTTTTACTGTTACAAAGAGATTGTGTCAAAATTGTTTTATAAATATGTTAGCGCGGAATGGATAAGAAGACAGACCTGAAAGAAACAATAATCAAGAGCTTCCTATAAACCCAAAACATCAAAGTGAAGGAAGTTCAACAACCTAGGTGTTGGAAATGATGAGGAATCTTATCGTGGAATTACAGGTATCCAAAGATGATAATGAAAAATTAAAGAAAGCACAAGAAGATCCACAGGAAATTAGTAAGATATTGTTATGAATCATAGCAACAAAAAAGATTCCTAGGAATAATGATATAGAAGAGGAAGTTAGTAAAAGGTACTTCAAGGATTCTAGACATGAAACAGAAAGAGAAAACAACTCTTATAATGACACACACATGACATTAAACAAGGCATCTATAGTGAGGAAAATAAAACAGATGGATCATTTATATGGAGAGTTCAAGAAAATCAAACCTTTAACATTTGATGGTGAGTGCAGAACTAGTGAAGAATCAAAAGCTTGGTTACTTAACATAAAGAAATACTTCCAGATCTACAAGTACCCTAATAATATGAAAGTAAGAATGGCTATTTTCAATTTGAAAGGCAAAGCTAGTATTTGGTGGAAAGACTTAAAACTAGCCAAAGGATTAAAAGAAAATAAGATGGTCTGGATAGATTTTAATAAATACTTTCAGAAACAATACTTATTTGAAAGTTATAATGAGAGAAAAACTAAAGATTTCAATGAGCTTAAGATAGGACATATGTCCATGGACGATCTAATTACTAAATTTATGGAATTATTGAGATTTGTACCTCATATAAAATATGAAAAGGTAAAAGTTAAAAGGTTTATAAGTTGTTTACCTCAATCATACAAGGACAAAATAAAGTTTTATAACCAAAAAAAAAATGAATGAAGAACTGTGAAAAGAAAGGATATGTTATCAATACAAACAACAATCTGAAAAAACAAAAACATGGAGAGAAAAGAAGAAACAAAAGCTAAATAAAAAGAAAAATGGTTTCAAACCTTCACCATTATGAAATACAAACAAAATACATCAAGAAAAAAAATCCCACATAAATCTGCCACAAATACAGGGAAGTAAGTCAGTGAGCTTGAGATTCAAGAAAGAAAATGATAATCATAGAGAACCATTGAAATGTTGGGGATGTGGCGAACTACATTAATTGATAAATTGTCCCTATAGGAATGTTGCAAATAAAACTATTCAAAACATACAAGAAGCTTTGACGGTTGCAGATATTGGAAAAACCATTCATAAAATCAACGCAACTTTGGATGGCAGACAAGCAGATCATCAATCCACGATTGTAGAGATTGAAGGTAAAAATCATAACAACAAAGTGTTTATTTTAATTGACCCAGAAGCTAGTTTAAGTTATATTACCCCAACTTTAGTAGAGTCAAACAAGCTAAATAAGGTAAAGTATGCTAAATCCTAGTTACTACAGTTATCAACAGACACAAAAAGAAATGTAGCAGATCTCGTTCTTGATTGTGAACTGAATATAAATTGTCAGAATACAAAGATAAGTTTGAATGTATTACCTTTAGGATCATATGACTTACTTATTGGAATGGACTGGTTAGAAAATGAAAAATTGATACTGGACTATTATTAAAAATAATTCGTATACAAGGATGAAAATGAAATATCAAGAACAATACAAGGAATTAGAAAACGTATTTCTATTAGACAAATATCAACAATACAATTCAAAAAGTGTATTAGTAAAGGTTGTAAAATATATGCTATTCAAATAAGAAATATGCTAGAGAGAGAAAGAAAACCAAGTTTGGAAGAATTTGCAGTGCTACATGGATTTAAGGATGTAATTGTGGAAGAGATACCATAATTACCTCCAAGGAGATAAATAAATTTCTCTATTGATATACTACTTGGATCTGCACCAATATCAAAGGAACCTTACAGGATGAGTGTTCCTAAGTTAACAAAATTAAAAATTCAATTACAGGAATTGTTAGATAAAGAATACATCAGACCAAGTGTTTCACCCTGGGGAGCACCAGTATTATTTGTCAAAAAGAAATATGGAATGGTAATATTATGTATTGACTATAATCAATTAAATAAAATCAAGATTAAAAATAATTACCCTCTACCTAGGATCAATGATTTATTTGACTAGGTTGGAGGAAAAAAAATATTCTCTAAACTAGACTTGAGATCTGGTTATCACCAAATCAGGATAAAAGACGAAGATGTAAATAAAACAATGTTTAGAATACGTTATGGACATTACAAATTTGTAGTGATTCGATTTGGACTTACTAACGCACAAACAACTTTTATGTGTTTGATGAATAGTATATTCAGCTAGTACTTGGATAAATTCATACTAATTTGTATTGATGATATATTAATCTATTCAAAAATTGAAGAAGAACATGAAAAACATTTGAAAATAGTATTACAAATTCTAAGAGAGCACAAATTATATGCTAAGTTTGATAAATGTGATTTCTATTAAAAAAAGATACAATATTTAGGACATGTGATGTCAGAATACAATATTTTAGTAGACCCTGAAAAGATTAAGGAAATTATGGAGTGGCCTATACCTAAAGACGTAGCATACATACGATCATTCATGGGGATCACCCATTATTACTATAGGTTTAACGAAGGGTTTTCCAAAATAGCCTATTCTATTACATCATTGTAGAAAAAGGGGACACAATTTCTTTGGTCTCAAAAATGCGAGGAAAATTTTGATAAATTGAAAGGTTTACTAACTACAACACCAATTATTAAAGTGGGTGACCCTTATAAAGATTTTACAGTTTGTGTGGATGCAAGTAAAGAAGGATTAGGAGGAGTACTGACACATGATGGACAATTCATTTGTTACAAATCGAACAAATTAAAGGAACATGAAAGAAACTACGTAACTCATGATATGGAACTAGTAGTTGTAATTCATGCATTACAAATGTGGCGGCACTATTTAATGGAAAGAAAATTTCTATTACTAACAAATAAAAGAGGTTTGAAACACTTATTCATTCAACATGATCTCAATGCAAGAGAGGTGAGGTGGTTAGCCTTTCTAATCGAGTTCAATTTAGAAGTATGACACATCAAAGGAAAGGAAAATAAATTCACCGATGCACTAAGTCGGAGAAATAATGAGTTATATGAAGTAATTATCAGCAAAGAAGAAAGTGACATTTCTTAGACAAAATTAAATCAACAAGAAGAAATGAAGTAGAATGCATCAAAACAACATATCAATTGCATAAAAATGAGGGAAGTTCGAACAATACAAATTTCAACATCGACAAGAATGGACTACTAAGGTTCAAAAATAATTTTTGTATATGTAATTTTGTTGAATTGAAGATGATGATCTTGAATGAGCTGCATAAAAATACCTATTTTGGTCAGCTAGGATACCAGAAAATAATAATAACTCTAAGAAAACAGTTTTATTGGCCTAATATGAAATCTGAAACAACTGCATACTTATCTAAATGCTAGGATTATCAATATGTAAAAGTTGAACATCAACATCTGGAAGGTCTTTTACAACCTCTACATATACTAGAATGGAAATGGGAAATTATTTCAATGGACTTCATTACAAGTTTTTCGAAGACTCATAGACAAAATGATTGAATCATGGTAGTAATTGATAAGTTGAGTAAATCTGCAGACTTCATACATGTGAAATCTACTTATAAAGAAATTTATATCGCTGAACGTTTTATGAAAGAAATATTTAGTCTCCACGGGGTTCCTAAAATGGTGATTTCAAATAGAGGCATTAAATTTACCTCATTTTTTTGGAAGGAATTGTTTGCAAGTTTGGGTGCTAATTTCAATTTCAACACAAGTTACCATCCACAAAAATATCGGAAAAAAAAATACAAATAAAATTATCAAAGATATGTTACAAATGTATGTAAGAACAAAACCAACTAAGTGGGAAGAATATCTACACTTAGTCGAGTTTACATACAATAATGGGTATCAAGCATCGAAAAAGATGAGTCCCTTTAAACTTTTATATGGAAGGAGATGTACAACCCCAATCAGTTGGGATAATCCGGTTTATAGAATTATGGCTGGACCATAAATGCTCCAAGAAATGGAACAGATGGTCAGAAAGGTACAACATAATTTAAAAGTGGTGCAATATTGACAAAAAACCTATGAAGATCTGAAAAGACGATATCAAGAATTTAACATTGGAGAACATGTATACCTTAAATTCAAAGAAATAAGGAGCTCATTAAAACAAGGGAATTGTTCCAAGTTGGAGCCAAGGTTTTATGATCGGTTCAAAGTCTTAATGCAAATCAGACCAGTGGAATACCAACTAGCACTCCCTGCAAATTTAAAATTTCATAATGTTTTTCATGTTTCATTGTTAAAACAATATATTCATGATCTTACTCACATCATTGATTGTAACATGGTGCAGGGGGGAATAGAAGGTGAGTTCCAATTAGAACCTCTATGCATTCTGGACAGGAAATAAACAATACTTTAGAACAGATCCATCACCTAGGTAAAACTGCAATGGAAGCACTTTAGCCCTGAGGAGGCTACTTGGGAGTTGGAAGACCAAATGATAAAATATTATCCAACTCTGTTCCAAGTGATGAATTGAGGGAAATACTAACATTGGGGACAATGTTATACTTAAGGGGGGCAAGATGTGACATCCTCAAATATTAGAAAGAAAACATTTTATTATGTTCTTTCTTTGAAAATAAATTTTCATTTATGGAAATTCGTATTTGAAATTATGAAGGCATGTAATTATTATTTTGTGACTGTTGGGAAAGAGTTTGACTTTCCAAATGTCCTCTTTTGATGGAAAAATGTATGAGACAAATATTTTAATAAATTAAATGCTAGAAAATAAGTGGAACAACCAGGTTAAAAGTAGTTGACTATGACTCCATGAGTGGGGAAGATGTTTGAGTTACTTTGAGCTTATTTTTGCAAGTGTCATAAGTTGAGTTCTATCACTAGCAGCTGCTAAAAATTAGGAATTTATAAAGATGTGAATTTCCCAAGGAGGGAAATGGATGGAAAAGTACTAGGCAATGAGAAATGATATATATACAACATATTGGTGAGGCAGGACGTTGCTTAGTATGTTGTGGAGATAATTATTTACTGTGTGAGAACAAGTGTTGTTAGGAAAATGATTTTCTGAACTGTACACAAAGACATTGGCTAAGGAGTGAAGCTTAGTTTTCTCTTATGGAGTCTTGGTTAGGCTAGGGGGTGATCAGGACAAGTAATCTTGGTTTTTATGTATCTACGGTTGGGTGGAACGTGGTTGTTGCATTTGTTTTCCCAAGATAAATGTTACATATATGTATCTTTATTATACCTCTTTTCTTTTTTGTTGGATATTGAATTGTTCATAGCTACCAAATTGAATCTGTATAGATGTATTTGATTATTAATGCATAGATTAATGATTTGCATGTAGTTACATAATGCATATGAATGCTACAGGATTGAATCTGTATAGATGTATTTTTTTTTTCCTCTTGGGATTAATGAATTGCATGTAGCTACAAAAATTATATTTATGCTACATAATTGAATCTGTATAGTTGTATGTATGTTGTAGAAACTAAATAGTCACTTTATAATTCATAGAACATGGAATTATGTAATATAGTTATAGATCCTCAAAAGAAAGATTGAATACTTCTACATAACTATACCAAGTTTAAATTATGGAACTTGTAAGATACAATAGTATGTTTTTTTCTAAATATCCTACAACCATAGGGTATTAAAATACTTTTATGCACTAAAAGAAAATATATTACTTTACTAAAATCCATAGAATAAGAGTGAATCAGGGTTTTTCTGTCATAATATAAATAAGAATACAAAAAGAAAATCCTCGGGAAAAACTCTAGTAAATAAGAAGATTTACAACATTAAACAATTAGAAAATAAACTATATATAAGTGAAACCCTTAGTAATAAGCTACAAAAATACATTAGGAATAAGATGAATCAACATGTTATCTTGAATAAAGGGACTTCTTGTGGATTCTGATGGTAGACATTGTTTAAACAATTCATTATAGATTATTTTTCTAGATTAGTAAGTTATATTTTTTTTTCACAAAACAAAATATAGAAAGTGATTAAATACAATACATTTCTGGGTATAAGTATATATGTGCACGTATGTATAGGAATAACTATAAATGTAAATGGATATAGTTATCAGAAAAGAACTCCGGGACATTGTATTAATGCAAAATTCAAATTACAAGGATTCAGACACCTGATACAAGAACAAAGAACTTAATGGGTCGAGAAATATAATAAATAAGTACAATATTTCTGGGTTAATAAATGTAGGATATGTGTTCCTATAAAGGATCCCGAATACCTTTCGTAAGGGAAATTTTAATGGCGAAGGGAAGTGACTATGTGTATATTTTAACCTTGTACAATATTTACTACAAACGGTTTTTGAGTAAAAGAATAGAAAAGATATAATGGAAAATACAAACATTACACAGAGAATTGTCCCCTGGAAACCCAAACTGGGAAAACCAACATATTCTATATTCATTCATAGTGATACATTGTTTACAATAAAATATACATATAGGAGCTAGTGGCATCAAAAACCCTAACCCAATGACTTGGATTAGTCAAAAACCCTAATTCCTTAATCGGAAATAGAAAACCATCGGCAAAAAACCATGTGCTAAAAAACCTCCCAACAATGGACACGAAAATCGACGCAACAAAAAAAATTAGGTAAAAAATGTGACAAATTTCTCGAGGCAAAAAATGAGACACTACTACTCTTGCAAAGAATATAAAACATGCCCAACACTGTGCACTCCTTCTCCTCCCCTGTAAGACACGAGGGAAATTCATATGAGAATTTTCAAAGTCAAAATTTAGAATAAGCATATGAAATTTCAGAAAAATTAGTAACTAAAGAAAATTCGAAAACACTTATCTCATGAATTGGAGTGAACCAGTATTTTCCCCACTGAGCGAACTCTTGTTGAGAGAGTTGCCCAGTATTTCCTATGCTCGCATGGATGTAAACTCGATATTGATTTCACACCAGGTCATGAATTTTCAATTCCTGAAGGAATATACAAGTGCATGGGGAGGAGGTGACCAAGAAAGAATTGATCGGTTCCCTCGCATATGAGAGACCCATCATTAGTTTCACTCCACTTACTTAAAAAAAAAATTATTCTTAACAATTCAAACACATACATAAAATATGTTTAGTGGAAATTATTAGAAATGACAAAGACATGAAGAATATTACTGAAAGACCCCCCCTTTTTTTTATGTTTGGAGGAATCAACAACTAGTTGGGCACGTGCTCACGTTACACGTGGTCGTGTTATCCAACCGCTACCACTATAACCTCCAGGTGTGCCCACGACGCCCCTTATGCAGCATGCAAGGTAAGTCGGGGGGAGTTGAACTCGAAACCTCATGGAACTTCATTTTCACGGCACTTGCCAATTGAGCTTCCCCCCCGGGGGCGAAAGACCCCTTTTTGAATTACCATAAGAAGCATGTAATATATGGGAAAATTCAAATTTAAAAACTTACAAATCGCATAGGGAAGAAAGAATACAATCATAGAATACTGTAATGTCGAGTTACATGAAATTACATCTATCGTTTATACAAATAAACTTATGCAAAACAGATCTAGAGTCTTTCTCTAAGACTAACTTGATGAAAAGTTTTATTATACCATGTATCACAAAAGGAGAGAAATATCATTTTTATGAGAGTTTTTATTTTAGAATCAACACCTATTCATATTATAATATATATCTAAAATGATAAACAAACTGTAAGTTTTAAAACCCTCATTAAAGAGACTCGGGTTAACTCTTGGACAATGGCCTAGCTTGACCAAAGGGATGAGAGAAAATCTTGTAAAATGTAAAAGGAAAGTTACTAGAACTCTGGTCATCATTTGTTTCCTTGCAAACAAAGAAAACAAGCTAGTATAATCTCTATAAAAATATTCTTTACCATATTTAGGAAATAAGAGAGTAATGGTAACTAGCCATAAAATTTTGCAGTCTAAACTACCCTTTCTTGCGACAAGTATAAAATGAGTTATTCTAGTATTGGTGGTATTGTCCTTACCTGTAAATGAGTCTAAATACAAAATGTGTAAAATTCTTGGTGCCATTGTTCTCATGAATTTTTCCCCAAATTTTAACCATAGACATTTTGTTGGAGTTACTTCACACACACCTAGGATTTATTTTTCCTAAGGTTATTCCTTGTTTATTAGTCATAATTAGTCATTATCCAGTCTCCTATATTTTAGGGGAGAATATTCCACCTAGAGAATATTCTCTTTCAGTTGACACTTAAGTTTGACTAGTTGAGTTGATTTTAGATGTTGCATTGGTTTTTTCACCATGCAACATTGGGATCATCACCAACTCACTACTCTTTGTTCAGTTAGTTAATTGAAGACTAGTTGACTAGTTAACTCAGCTAGGTGGCAGTTCACTCCCGTAACTACCTGAGAGACTAGACTAGGTGGCAGTTCACTCCTGTAACTACTGGTGTGTGTCCATATCAATCTAGACTACCACTATGGCTCATTAGTTACTCATGTATCCTATATCTATTGTAAATTATTCACTCTTTGTGGGCGGAATACAGTTAATGAGAATTCTTCCATTCTTTCTCTTTTTCTTCTTCTTTCTCAATTTATCTCTGCAAATGTGTGTGGTATTTTCTAGATACATCTATTCTATGCAGGTTCAACACATTTACATGGTATTAGAGCCGACAGAGTGCTAAGAAAAATCCACACCAAATCATTTTTTGCAGGTACAAAAGATTGAAGACAACAAAAGATGGATTATTCGCTGGAAACACTTCTCACTCCTCATAACTATTTGGAATGGAAGACAAAGATTCTACTTCTTCTTAGAAGTAGAGGCTTATACAAAATAACCATGGAAATGGAAGTAGAGCTTGATTCCGTCGATGAGAAAAATGACTTTTTCAATAGACAAGATATGGCCATAGGAAGTATCGGCATGTATGTTTCTCCCGAACTTTTCCATCAAGTATATGAAGAATCACAAGGATCAACTCCAAATGAATTATGGACCATATTGGAGGTTCTATTTGGGAATAAAGAATATTGTGAATATTTCATGCAGGAGGTCGAACAGATAGAGCCAGAAGAGAAGCTATCAGAAGATCAAGCCTCTTATTATGAAGAGTCTTCTACAAACGTATTTGCAGAAATTTGTATTCCATTAATTGAAGATGATGTCTACTCCATTTCATAATTTTTTTCTAAAATTCATGTGGAATATATATGGCATGCATCTTAGGAGTCACATGCAGACACTTTTGCATGCACCATGCATGCATGTCAGGAGACAAAAAGAGAGCCGCGCACATCAGACGCCATTGTGATATTTTATGAGTAGAATTTGCTGAAAAAATATTGGATATTTGAATCCCTGTCGGGAAAATATCCAATTTCAAAAAAACAATCGTCCAAAACGGAGTCCGGGAACTGAAGTTATGATCATTTCAACATCAACAAAATTTAAGCGTTTTTCCAGAAACGGCCGTACGGTTTTCAAAGTTTTATCCAAAATATATTTGGATATTATTCATTACAAGAATATAAAGTTGATATGTGTGGAAATCTCAATGGTGCATATACTTCATCAGATCCGTGCAGACATCTACATCTTCAATGAGCACAAACTTGCACAGTTGCAAGGTCTTCTTGGAGTGAAGGACAGGGTTGCTTAGCAACTATTTTTTGTTCCTTCTCATTTTTTATTTTATGCATTGTAATTTGAGGGGGGTTTTTGAGCATATGAGTGGGCCCAATGGTTAATAACATGTGTTATCTCTAGGGAGGTCACAGGTTAAAAATCGACGGGGGGTAGAGATGCTCATATTGGCCTGTTGTGACAAGGTTGGAAGGGTAGACGACCCCTCGGATAGAGGTTCACATCGGTGGGCCTCGGGATGTCTCGACCCCTGCTGAGTCACAAGTTATTGGTGTATCTAGCTTGTGGTCTATTGGATAGACTCCTGGGAGGTTGTTGTTCCCATGGT